>JAPYZA010010884.1:0-13699 GCA_030522685.1 Eupelmus azureus | reverse complement strand
CGTTCCCTTTAGCCTTATCCCCGATTTATATGCGCAATCTGCCCTCCGAGCTGCTCTTTTCAGATGAAATGGTACTTACGCCGAGTTATTGAGTTTATTAAGAGTTGGGGGTGATTGAAAACGGAGGCTTTTTGTAATTGCTTGGGTGAGAGTTGATAAGCGAAAGAGAGGAGCTTCTTAAGTGTGGGTGTATGAGGTTTTCTAAGTTAATGGGTATGTCGAATTGGCGGAAATAAAGTTTTCTATTTTCTAAATGAAACTATAGATACTATTGTTAGTGACAATTTTTATATCAGCCTTGGAGCTTATCTACACCTATTGCTTACGTATGTCTATTTGATTGGCTCTACTTACTTGCTTATATTAAAATAAAATACTTGGAAAAAACGACGATTTTGTCTTTATTTTTTCTATCTATACTTATAAAATGTTATTAATTACAGTAATTTTTATAAAATCTAAGTATGCCAAAGCACTTTTTCTCTCCTCTCGATATACACAGTGCTACCTGTGCTTTGAAAAAAAGAGCTCTTCTTTGGCAAATGTTGTTTAGCCCAAAAGTGGGCGCTATATTATCCTTACGCGTAGGTGCGAGAGGTTAGGTACGTAACAGCGCAGCCTAGGGATGTAAACAAGACTATCTGCGGAAGAACGGAAAGCTGAAATTAGGGACGAAATTTGTTTCTCGTTTGGTATAATATATGGGTATCACTCGGATTGTAATAAGAGATGCAGTTTTTTGGTGCCCTAATATTTTTTGAGTTCCGTAATTTAGGTATTGTTATCAAATGCAAATTAACAATTACATTAAATTTTAAACAAAAATATCCTGTACTTTTGCATTAATTTACTTTTAATATACATACTGACCAAATTACTCCTAGTAAATGTACGATAAATTTAATAAACATATTTGTCAGTGTAATACTACAGAAAAGGAAAGAAAAACTGTTTAAAAATCCATGCTAGCATTTCTTTTCCTGCAGAATAATAAAACTGACAAGTGAGACCTTCGCCAAACAGTAACTAACTAAAAGATTGGTACCTCAGCGCTTATATCCACAACCGTCACCATCGCTCACGCAGAGCCACAAACCACAGAAAAACTGTCCTCGAGAAAAGAAAAAAAATCTATTTGTCATCATCGAGGCGCCACTTAAACATCGTCCGCAGACGCGGCGCTCCGTCGCGCTTCACGACGCGTCAAGTGGCTCTTGCTCCCACTTCCTCGAGGTTATTAAAGATCGAAAGACTTTTGTCCGAATTTCCCGGTAGCGCGCTGAAGAAACGATAAAAGCTACTTTATCGCACGGAAGCTAGCCGCGCTAACAATCCCCCTCTGCGCCTTAAAGCTCCCCGGCTATTCTCGCTTTTTGCGCTGCCGCCGCGCGATTTTACGACCCCGTGGGCTAATAATAATTTTTCGACTAATAACGCGGATTAATAAAGAGGGGCTTTTTTCCAGGCTAGTTTTAAAAATCACGTTTACGATTCGGAGCGTTATTGAATTTCGCCCGGAGAACGTTGAGACGAGAGCGCGGCTGGAAAATACAGGAACTTTTACGAGGCGATGATACGACGGAGCATTTTTCCAGCGGCCCAGGCGGATTATGCTCTGTATATAACATTTTTCTGATAATTCTTTTATGTTCTTCTATATAAACGTAAAGGGGTATTTTTTGCCGGAGCTAGAGCTGCAATTCTATAGTGTATAGGAAAGATGTGGGCTAGAGAATTTTTGGAAAAATGCGCCTCGTAGCTGTTACTTCGGATTATATTGCAAGTTATCGGATCTTTTAGATTAAAAAAAATAACATTCGCGTAGCTTGTATTACTGCTGTAGTTTGAAGTATAGAATGCTTCTAGAATGCTAAAATTCGAAAAAATATAATGTTTATTACATCTTATTAACTATCCAAAGTAATGTTACGATTACTCTTGAATAAAAGACATAATTTCATTTTTGGCTTATCAAATAAAAGTTAAAAATATACAATCCTTGACCATCCTCAAAATCAAATTTTATCTTTAACTTAATTTCTTAATTTTTCCATTCATATTTTTAATTTTCCAACTATCCCAGGGGAATAGAAACTTTTTGTCTTATTAAATCAAAGATAAAAATATCCAGTCCTTCAACATCCTTAAAATTAGCTTAAAACTGAAACTTAATTTCAGAATTTCTTCCCTTAACGAGCCATAATGCATTAATACCCTGAATCTCGATGACGCTCGTCAGAAGGAGCGGCGCCTCATTCATTAATCAATTATGCACACCTGACCTTTGACTTGGCTCTCTCCTTGGCTCGTCGCGACACTTCTCTTTTTTTTCTCCTCTTTGCCTCCGTTGAGAGCAATTTTTCTCCGTCGTGCACGTACCTACGGTGAAACGTCGTAATTGCGAATCGATAAGGCAGCTTTTAAGACGCCAGGCGCAGCGCCTCGGAAAAGAGTCCAGCAGCGAGTGTATTTATTATGTCTTGGCGATGTTTAATTGAGTTCTAGTCGATTAAGAAGGTAATTAACCCTCGACACACAAAGATGCTTGCTAGATGGTTCTTTTTTCTGTCTTTGGATAAGAAGTTTGTTCAAAACTAATTAACGGAGATGAGAGGAATCGCATGTTTTGTATCCTTGTACTTTTGGCCATTGTTAACGTTTGAATGAAAAAAACTAATTATATTGCGAAAAGTGAATTGTGCAAGATTGTGCAAATTTCGTGTAAAAAGATTTTTAATTAAGCGAAAACTTAATTATGGAAGAAAAATGCAGTGTTTACAAATTTAATTATTTATTCTAATGAACACTTTTTCATTCTTAGTAAAGTGCATTTGAACTGGAGGAAAATTAATTTTTTTATTGCATTATTTTATCACAAGGGAAGTAAGAAATTAATTAGCCTTATTTTATACTGATTAAGTTGATAAATAGTTGATTTAAAAGGAAAAAATATAAAATAATAAATGACTGCAGAGATTTATATGTAGATTGCTGCTAATGATTAGCAAAATTACATACGTACCCACTATTAGACCCGCTTTTTCACTCAAAGGGGTATATAACGGGCACTCTTACCACCTACCTCTGTCTGGGAGTGCTCCTAACCAACTTAACTTTGTAAATCTCAACTGTATATATGCGCACCTGGTATTATAGCTAATCTATACTTTATTTTTCCCGAGAAGCATCTAACTGGAGGAGTCAACAGTCTGAAGTCGCTTCCACAGTAAAACCTACTGTTCTCGCAATTCTGTCTAGCGGACGCTAGGCTGGAGAAAAAACCACGACGTGGATATGAAAAACCTCCACCGAGAATAGTAGTCGGCAGAAGGGTTAAACTTAAATATTCTTCGTGAAAAATATTTAAGTTATCCCCGCTGCCTGAGAACATCGTTGAAAAAAGCCCCTGCTGGTGTACCCGAGCGGTCACCCATCCAAGTATTAGCCGCGCCGAACGCTGCTTAACTTGAATGATCGCTCGACCGCGCAACCAAGGACCTCTCCAACGGTGTCTCTTCTAATTACATACGTACCCTATAATCCATAATAATTAGTGAAAACGTATTTACTTTACCTGCGTCTAATAAAATTTTTTAATTACAGTTTAAAATATAATAAAATATTTCTGAATTTCATGTAAATTTACGTTCATGTAATTGCATATTCATGTTCTTTTAACGACGTATCAAAAATTTTGCCTTTACGTATAGATTAAATTTAATGTACAATTAGCAATGAACAATATTTGATATAAAATTTAGGGATAAAAGTTAACTGGGACGTTTGACAATCTTTTAATAGATTTTCGATGTAAATTTCTATAAATATTTACCTCATCAATTTTAAACTTTATTTTTAACGTATTGATTCCAATTTTCATTCAAATATTACATTCATTATTCAGTTTCTAATATTGTAAAGTTATCCTTTGATAAATATGCAAACACGTTCATTATTTTATTTATTACAAAACACAACATTATTACAACTAGTATCAATCTTTAATTCGAAAATTCCACTTTATCCAAACACACTGCCAATCCATAAACACGTCCCCCTTCTAATCTCATAACCACTTGGCGATCTTCAGGCAGCTCGCTAAAAAATTTACAGCAAACGAACTCGACGAACAAGCCCGAGAGCATCGCGCCGTCCCGAAAAAGAAGCGGGCCAACGAATTAGCTCAACTGCTACTCCCAGCTCCGGGGGCGAGAAGAAAACCCATTACCGGAATACCCATTAAACTCGCTCGCGAATTTCGTAAATCGCGCAACGTACACACACTCTGCAGCAGTAGCGCAAAGTGCCTCGGCTGAGAAAAAAAAGCGGTAGGAAAGTAGCAGTGGAGAGCGCTGGTGAACCAATTCAATCCAATAACGCTCCTCCCTGGTAATTTAGTTATTCCGCGAAGCGACTTCCTTCTTCGAGAGAGAGAGAGAGAGAGAGAGAAAAACGCGCGCGAGCTGGTCAAGCTCGGAGAAAATGAAGAAAAGGCTGATCGTTGCGTGGCATGCGCCTCGCGTACGAGTGATAATAGTCACCGCGCCTGGCTGATTGGAGTGCCTCGAATATGTGTGTATACGTTGGGAAAAGCGAAGAGGAGGAGGAAGAGAGCGCATAAAAAAGTTGTTGTGCGCGTGCGTGTCGGGAGGCGCGCTTATCTTAAAATGTGCCCGATGATGCTCGCGCGAAATGAGCTTTTTTTTCTCAAGTTATTCCGTTTGGTTTTTTGCCGGCTGCGAGGCGAGATTAGAGGCGGGCTTTTGAGGTTTCGTGTACGGCTTTTTGCTGGCTATGATGGATGTACGCTACGCTCGTTGCTTTGGGTTAAGTAATTTGCCTTCTCGAAAGTTGGGAAATGAAAATGTATGGGTATAACATATGGATTGTACGAAAGAATGTATGATAGCTCTAGATAATTATTTTTTCTGCCAGAATGATGTACGGGCTGGTAATGAGTAAATTTTGTTTGTTATACGCTTGTTTTATTGTGTTTAATAATAATCATAATTTTATAAATCGCAGAATGGCAGCTTTAGTAAGCTTTTGTTTGTCTGTGATAATATTAATTTAAAATTTCAAATAATAATAATTCGAGACGTCAGAGAGTACATATATACGGGAATGGATTTCATAAATCATATTTTTAGGATAAATCATTCTTTTCAAATGTCAGTATCAGGTTACAGAATAGCATTTTCCAGAGAAAACGCATTGCAGTTTCAGAATTAAGCTACAGAAAATTCAGTAGTGACTTTTACCAAAATGTTAACAAAATTCAATCCATGCATCAACAAATGTAGAATTCTTTATTTCATTCTTTACATATTCACAATCTGAAAGAAGTACAAATAGGAATTTTGACCAGAGGGATGAAAAGGAGGACCTTCCCATAATATTTTTACTGTACTTCGGCAGTAAATCTTCCTCCCATTGCCATCCCCGTCAAACTCGAGCTTATATCTTCAAAAATCAAATCAGTTTGAAGACACGCCCATCCCCAAAACCAGTTACCCCGCATATACAATGTTTCTCAACGTCGCTCTCCGCGGGTAAAAGGATCAATACGATTTTCTCGAAGACCCCCTCCTCGTTCTCTCTCTCTCTCTCTCTGGATGTGCCTGAAATCAACCATAAAGCTTTCGCGCGATCACCAGGCTGATTCGTATTCAGTCGTGCATTGCGGATGCAGGTTGATCAACCTTGTATTCTCCGGGCTTCCCCTCTATTACTGTTTGTTATGCGGTTTATGGTGTTTGGGTATATGCAGCTTTCTGTGTATTTGGTTTTTGTGGTCTTCTTCTACTCTTGAAATATTAAGCATTTTGGATTTGGTGTGCATATAAAATTTTCTGGTTTATGGATCGTAGTTTATTTATTTCTTTGTTTTTTCTTTTTATTCTTTGAAGGTATGAAGGTTTTTTATCTTTTTTTTACTATTTATGTCCAAAAATGTTGGATCTTTTTCATTTTTTGATTAATCGAATAGACAAAAGGAAATAGAAGAAGCTGCATCTTGATCAATAAAATGAATGACATCGAAATGAAGGCTTTAAAAATATCTTTATTCAGAAATCTATACTTTTTAAATAGATTTATTTATTTTCCATTCAGTCAAAAACGAATCAAATGGTATACATTTGCTATTATTTTTTTAATACTTTGTAACAAGTAATTATTATTTATTTTTTTCGGAAAATATCCTAATTAATTTTATTAATAAATAGAAAATGCGATCGTTTCAAAGAAATACTTAGTACATTAAAAACGATATTCTGCAAGAGCTTTAGCAAAAGCTGCCTAGTGAAAGCGAGGATGCGTAATAATTTCTGATATGTATTGATGTGGAGAGCTATTTACTTCGATTTCGAGACTGAATTGAGGTAGCTAATCCGCTAGATTTTCATGTTCGTTGCTACGCATATGCGATTGATTGCTAGAGCTTAATAATCCTGAGTGTTTACGCTTATCTATTAAATGCTAGTCCGGTACGAAAGCAAACTTATACGGAGCAAAATGGTCTATTGAGTATTAGTAGAACCCTTTTGAAAAAAAAGATAGACTATCGAAATGGAAAACTTTATCAATTTTTTCGATTTTGCGAATGTCTTTTTTTCAAAAGGGTTCTACTAATACTTAATAGACCTAATGAATTAATAACGATAGCAATCAACACTAACAAAAGTTCAAGATATTTAAATAATTTTTAAAAGATTTAATTAATAAATATAAACTTAAAGTAATTACATTTTGAAAAAAAATTGCAAAGCATAAATAAAAAGAAAATAACGAAGGCAATTCTCGTTTAAGTAGATAAAGGGTGTGCTTGTTCAGACATTAGTAAACAGATACAAATGCACAAAACTTACTTTTGCCATAAATTAAAACATTTTATAATCTTATCCAAAATATTTTATTACAATTCAATAAAATAAATATTGACGACAAAAATTTTCTCTAAAATTCAATCAAATTCAAATCATCTAAAACAAAAAAAATAAAAAAAATCTTCAAAAAAGTCATAAGAGAGTAAATCTTGCAAAAAAGTATTCTCAAATATCAAAGATCAATATTAAATCAATCCGAAACAAATTCCAACCCCAATAACTACTAAAAAACCCTGACTTCCACTTCAAATTTGCCAAAAACCCATTCACTCCAGCCGGCTCTTTTGACACCTGCACGCTCCTAAAATCCAAGCTCTCATATAAGGTTAAGGCACGCGTGAGTCGCTGAAACTATTTCGGCTATCTTGAGATTCCCAAGGCGAGCACGCCAATAGAGAAATCGCATTTTCTCCAGATTCGCGCAATCGCACTGGATTTCTTGTATTTCGAATCTGCAACGCGTGTCTGTGTGGAAGCTCGCACGCGTGCAAATTCAGCCGGAGGTGCTATGCGCGCGTGCGTGCAGGAGAGGGGAAGTTAAGTCAGCCGATGGGGGATAGTGAAATTACGTTCGGCTTGCTGTATGCATAAGAGAAGTTTATGCTGATCCGCGCGACTGCTGATCTTTTCGGCGTCGGAGCCCGAGCCGTTTTTGGATTTGTAGCTTGTGGTGGTGGCGGAGGGCGTTGACGTTTCCTCTCTGTCGTAAATTTCGAAGGGAATAAAATCGGAGCGCCAATGTATTATGCGATATGCGATGCTCGGGGCGTTCGAGAGATCAGCTGGCACGTTTAGTTTTGCATCCGAGATGGTTAATATGAAAATACGTGGATTCTTTTATTTAAAAATGAATCGGATTGGGAATCAGTTTACTGCATAATTTTGTTAGACTGCTGCCAGATACAGAGAAACTTTAACGACAATTTATACTTTTTTTTTTAATATAGTCACTGGAATATTTAAAAGTCCGTTTTGACTTTCCGAATAATTTGTTACATCAAGAGCTCAATCCGACTCGACAGCGTCAACGACCGTGTTCTCAATAATAGAATCCGCGCGAGCAGCCAATCTGAAATCTCATTAACTTACCCGCTCGGACTTCGCGTAAAAATTCGTTGATTTCCACCCACGCGCTCCACCTGATATTAGCTCTTTGAAAACAAAAATAGAAAAAAGAAACAAAATCCCTCACTGACGCTTTCAATTTAAATTCAGTATTCACTTCCGTCGTCACGTACGTCGCTCACAAAGAAAAAAAAAGAAAAGCAGTCGTTCGTATACACCGTTTCAACTTTTTTTTGTTCATAACGAGGTCGAGCTGTTGAGCCCGGGTCGCTGATGTCGCTGCCTCGGGTAATTACCTTATTCAGCGCAGTACGCGACGCTCGCGCTCGCAAAATGAATGCGAAAGGTTTGTTATCCCGAGCACGGAATGGCGCACATCTTGATGTTTATTGGTATTAAAACGAGCGGGAGGCGAGTCGTTTTATTTTTCGAGATTTCCCGTGTATGCTTTCGCATAGCGTGCTAATTGGACGTCGGATGTATATAATAAGAGATTAATAGCGTCGCGGACCTCGTTTAGTATAAGCAAGAAGATTCTGGGTTTGGCTGGCTTGCCGTGCGGTCGGCGGAGATAATAGAGCAGCAGGATTCGGACCGAGCACGCCATATGATAAATCGTCCGAAATTTATATAAGCTTGCACAATGGTACGTACGTTTTTGCGAGGCCTGAGAAAAACTTGAACAAAGGGATGAACTTTATTTACTGGAGAAAAAAAAGATAAAAAATGCTCTTTGCTCTTCTCGAATTTAAGTAGAGAAACGTATAATTTCGTACGATGTGCACGTGAAATATCGATTTGTTTCATCTTGGCTTTCGAGCATTGCCTCTGGAATAAAACATTGCTCATAAAGAGCCTACAGTTATCATTCATCTTATAATAATACACTTTTACATTCCCTTACATCACACGAAATTTCATTAATTCTCCCGAGAAAGCATGAACCACAATTAATGAGCAAGACCGAAGTAACTTATCAATCCCTACTACCTAAAAAATATCGAGAAAAGAAAAAATTGCAACCCAACTCTCCTTCCAGCCCCGATTTAACTGAGCACCGCAGCTCGATAAATTTGCCCAACACTCATCCGGCTGCGGTGGTGGCTGCACTCAACCGGCTGCCTCGCGGTTATACGAGCTTGCACATCTCCCGGCATTTGACCGTGGGTCGTATGTATATTCCAAGATGCCAGGGCCGTTAAGTCGCGCTGTATATAACTTTCGTACATAAGCTAGGAGGTTACGACATTGGCTGCGTAGATTGTATATGTAGGTATAGGATCTGTTGCTTTCTTTAGTTGGAACGACTGTGGTCCATCGTTAAGAGATCCGCTCTAATTTTACAGCAACGCAGTTCCTTAGCGAGCTTGCAAAATTTGATATTACGCGTGGGCGGTTCGCGATAATACGAGGAATAATTATGCAGGGCGATGGATACTGTGAGGTTCGAAGCTTTGAGAATATTGTAGGCGTAAGCTGGGTTTAGACGGTGGTTCTGTTTGTGGGTATATTGTTTCTGAGAAACGTTAGGTAAAGAGCGATTCTGCTTACGATAAGGCTTTCGTTGGAATATTGGTGAGGAAAATGGTTTATGTATTTAAAAGTCAAAGGGCTTCGAGGTAAAATTGAGCTTGCACGTGGTGGACAAACGATTTGGAGAAATTATTACTGACGTCAAAGGACTATGATTTTTTAAATGTGCTTTTACGAAATAAGCTTTTACTGCTACTGTTTCAATTTGAAATTGGAAATTCAAAAAGTAATTTCAGTCCGGGTTGGCAAATGGATGTTTTAATTTTTTGCTCGAATAAAAGAGAATGTAATGTTTAAAGAGTAAAGCGGCCGGTAAAATATAATGGTTATTTAACAGTTTTAATTCATTTCTATTTCGCTTTGGGAAAAGTTAAACAAATATTTTTAAAAACTATGAATTATAAATATGAGTGGCTTTCCATAAGAGAAGTGTTGCATATATAAGCTTTTTTTTTAAGTAGATATAGAAAGTTCAAAAGTTAGTATTTGGATTTTATTTTAGTTTTATTTCGCAAATAAAAGCGAAATAAAAAATCATCAAATAATTCTGTATAAACGAACCGAAAAGTAAGCGTATCTCAATACCGAAATATCATATTTCTATCTCTAAATCCAAATACACAATAATTCGAGAATAAGTACCACTCATGTTTCACAAAAAAGCCCACAATATTCCAATACAAACTCCACCATTTTTTTTATCAGCGACCAAAAGCTTCCCCCTCGAACCTCAACTTGACAAATCCAGCCTCGCTTCTCACCCAGCCCTGCATCTGATGTATCAAAGGATTAAATTTTTTTCACCATCTCTGCTCATCTCGCAATGCTTGATACAGCTCCGGATCTCTCTGTTGCCTTATTTCTCGTGGATCTCGGTCGACGACGACGTCGTCGCCGTCTCCGTCGCGTGTGTTGTGCGCGAAATGTACACTCGGCGCTTTGTCAGCGTAATGACCAGCGGCGTATATGTTTTCTAAAATTGAACTGTCCAGCTTTACGAGGCGTTTAACGAGTCGCCGTGCTGGCCTGCTTACGCTTCGTGTTTGTGCCCGTGCTCGCGCGTTGCGAGGCTGCGATAAATTGTCCTTTATTATTGCTCTACTTTGGGTTTCGAAACGCAGTTCGTCTCTGAAATTGCGCGACGAGGTTACGTGGCAAGGGAGATAAACTCGATGTGTTTGTAAGAATGCTTTTATTGAATGTCTGGAAATCGCGAGTCATCGACGCGTGATGTGCGAGTCGCCAAGGATTAATGCGCTCTCGCTGTGTGCTTGCTGCGAAAACTTCTGGTAAATTTTTTCGTAAATATTGTCTTTTTACTATATTTTAAGTATTGAACCCGAAGAAGTAAACATTTTAACATTTTAAATTATTATTTTTTACGTCTAGTTCTGGTTTAGTGGCATCATTTTGTTAGCTTAATTATATCATTATCCTGACTTTTAACTATACTGCAAATGAGCAGATTCCACTTTTTAGACAACATCATAAAGTAATGGTATAAAATTTTACAAAGTTATGCACCATATTCATACTTTATACGCATGCTCAGGCGAATGTAAAAGCTTTAATAATTTCATCGTCTTTCTTGTAGCAATTACCAATATTAAAGAGAAAAATGTATAATGCGCTTATAAATTAAGCTCGCCTTATGAAAGCGTTCTTTAAAAGCGCTTGGAAAAAAGTTCGTTTCTACTTATATTTAAAAAAAAAACGTGGACGCTTTGAATTTAATCAATCCCTAATGACATTTCCATTTTGAGACATTTTGCATACTGCCTCTGCACTCACTCGCTCACTGCTTGAACTTCTAAGTAAAGAAACATTCGAGTTCGTCACAAAACTTTCCAAACTCTTACCTACCTGACGGTCCGAGCAAATTTAATCTTTAACCATCTCATTTCTTGAAAACATAGTCTTGTCTAAAAAGTCATTTCCAGGTACCCGCTAGGAAAAAGTACGAGATCGCCTTTATCAATTAAACAAATATCTCAAGTTTTTCCACTAACGTCCTCGAACTTTTCATTAGCTCTTTCTTCGCACGTGCAATAAAGTCTCTCTCTCGCTAACTTCCTTATACTATACCTTACCTTACCTTACCTATATCTTTTCTCTTTCCCGCTACTGGCATGCTAACTTTTTAAGCTCTTCCACATCGATCGGAGTATAGGTGTGGCCTACGATGATTTGTGTAAGCTTCTAATCAAAGTGTGCGCACAATGAAATAGTTTGCTCTATTCTTTTTTTATAATAATTAATTTATTTACAATGAGAAACGCTATTAGAAGAAAAGACGATGTATGTTTCTTGACTAACAATCTAACAGAAAGTAACGTTTTCTCAAGCTCTTTCGGTTCTTTGTTTTTTATTATTTTGACAAAAGCTCATCCTCTCTTATGGCAACCGTCAGTGAGAAAGTCTCAGACTCTTTCCATGCCCCCTCGTATTATCGATTGCCTAAGCAATCGGAGGAGGGGAAAGGCGACCCCGGACGATCCTTGTGATCGCTGTGTACGCAACCTGCACAGTTATAACTCTATCTTACACTGTGTTAAGACACTTCAACCTCACCTCTCTTTACTTACTCATTTAGATCTCTTCGCCTCATAGACATAAATCATTTCTTTATACGAAACACTTAACAGATATTAAATTTTTGTTAATAATTATTACAAACAAATACACTTCGACTCTCGCTTTCTTATTCATTACGGGTCCGCGTGTGATCCAGCAAAAAAAGGGGTAAGCTTGCAAAAAATGGAGGGGGCCTCGCTTCATTAAGCGCGCGACTACGACACTCTTATAGGCTTTCTAAACGCTCGATTATGTAGGTGGGAGTAACGATCGAAGATAGCTGGTCCTCCGACTGTGCGCGTTCCCCTTTTACGAGACTCATTAAACTTGCACAGGGAGAGGGTGTATTATGCGCTTAACTTTTTTTTGAGAAGGGGAGAAGGGACAAGAGGAAGATCGTTCGATCGGAAAATCACTGGATTATTATAATTTTTAATTAAGCCCGCTAGTTGGAGCTTTTTTTGGAACAGCGTTGGATCGGGGATTTGAGGCATGATAGTTAAATTTTGTGAATGATTTGAAGAATGACTATTTTTCAGTATGAACTCTGAAATACTAAAACTTTTAATAACATTTTATGAAGCTATTACACTTAAATTTTTGTGAAACAAAAGGTAATAAATATTTATAGCGCATAAAAGTTTATGCTACGGAAGAATAGAACATTCCACAGTTTATCTTTAAAGTTTCTTTGTTACGTCAGTCTATTGTCACCCTTCAAAAGATGTTACGACAATAGAGTGACATAATAAAATTGTGAATCTTCTACGTTTTTCGAAATATAAAAGTTTCAAAAGAATTTATTGCAACGTTCAACGGAGGTATTAATAAAAAAATGGTCTAAAAAAATAATCTATTATTTTTTAGTACCGATTCCAGAAAACAATGTCATCCTTTCACGCATTAAAACATGAAATTCGATCACAGAACAATACACGGGCTTATAAAGGAAGGAAAGTGAGCGACTTACTCCATTACCATTATGTAAATTGGAAATTCAAATTAAAAAATACCTCTTGTTACCACCCCCTGTTCGTACCCACAGGATCCTACTTATATATTCATTACGAGTCTTTTCCTCTGAAAAAGCTCACGTAAGCGTGTTCGATTTAAAGTTGAAGCGCGGAAAAGGCGTTGGCACAGCACCTTGCTTCATTAAAGCCGCGATTCAAAAGATTCGAACGAGCGATTAACGGAAGAAACGAGGAGTAACAGCTTTTTAGGGATCTCTAAGAAACTGGCTGGAAAGTGTATATAAGACGCGCTTAAGCTTTTTCAAGAGGATTAAACGCAGGTGGATTAAACGCAGGTGGATTTAGAGGGTGATCTAGCAGTTTGTTAATCGCAGAAGGGATTATTTAATTGGATATAGGATAATTTTCTAATCTTGAATTAAAATGAACTGTAATAATGATAATCTTCTGCAATACTTTTTAAATTCTATTAGCTGGTTTTCATTGTTATATTAAATTATCTAATATTACAATTATTTTGATTGTTTTAGAGAAGGAATAATAATTCAAATTAAATAATGGTAATAAATAATTATTTTTATTTAAAAAATTTCATGACTTGCATAATCAAAAATGAGTTCGATAATTTAAAATCAACGTATCTCTTATACAAAAATCTTTCATGTT
>JAPYZA010010883.1:0-12302 GCA_030522685.1 Eupelmus azureus | reverse complement strand
GAGAGATGGTTTAATGGCCTAATTACGACGTATATTAGATTATAAGTGAATTGTACAATGTCTGACTAAATCATGAGTGTTACTACTTACTATTTATTTCCGTACCGTATGTACCGTCCCGTCTGTTACGTTATTCATTTTTACCAAATAAATAAACAAATACTTCAATAAAACAAAAGTTATTCATAGAACCAAACAAAGAAAGTATACAGCGTTTTTAAATAGACCAATAAATGAATATGAGAAAAAACTCTAACTTTTTTAGAAAAAATGTGGATAAAAAGAAAATAAAAAATAAAAGTTTGTCTTTCAAAATTGAAGGGCCAGATCAAATGCCCTTGAATATATTTCAAATTTCGTGATCTTGATTGCGATTAAAAATTCTTTAAAAATCCTTTGTTAGCACAAAACTTTGAGCGAGGAAGTTATTTATCACTGTTTTATGTACATTTCTGCAGATTTTTAAGATTTCTTATATCATATATTTGAAAATACAGCGAGTTGGTGTGTGCGGAATTATGTGCGGCGAATCACTTGCATTTGCAATTGAAAATTCGTAACAAATACTTTGATAAAAAAATTTTAGTTTTTAAGTTAATTGTAATTCTATATTTCTTCTTCACTTATTCCAATGGGTATATCTTTATTCATAAGCAATTGAATTAAAAATCAATTAAATTGAATTTGATTTTATTTTTCATGCAAATACCTTATTGTTTCCTGTACACTTTGGTAAATTTTCAAGTATTTTTTATTTGTAGATTCAAAAATAAAGTAGTTTAAAATCTAAGCGATCATGCGCGTCTCTTGCATTGAGCGTATTATAAAGTTTAAAAAGTAAATTAAAACCTAATTTTATTTTTTTTAATTATAAAATATGCTGTTCAATAATTTTTGAATTGTTTCTAATTTTTTATGATTGAATAAAATACTATAAAAAGCCTTGGCTTACATTCATTCCACTTTTTCATTATTAAGTGTCGTTATATATATATATATATATATATATATATATATATTTTATTGTTATATATATATATATATATATATATATATATATAATTTCTACGTTTTTAAATTTTTAACAAAATTTTAATTTATTTTGTTTTTAAAAGCCAATATGCACAGGCTAAATGTAAGGGACGCGCATGATCGCTCACATTTTATATTGCCCTATATTTTTGAATTTACAAATTAAAAATTCTTGAAAATCTACAAAAGTATACATAAAACAATGTTGGACAATTTCCTCGCCCAAAATGTTGTACTAGTAAAGAATTTTTTAAGTACATATTTTAAAAATCGTGATAACGAGAATTCGGCCCCTTAATTATTCATGAAGGCATCTGAAAATATATGTGCAAAATTTAGAAAAAATAAATATTAAAAAAATACTAAAATCTTTATAGACAGGCATTAAAAGAAATTTGTTTTATTATGGAAATTCTGTTTAGTTATAAATATTGATAAAGATATGTAAAAAAATTTTACAAGTCAAAATGTACTCATCCATTTTCTAAATATTGGTAATCGAAATTTACCTAAAAGTCGGACGAACAACTCCACCAACGTATAACAAAAATCTATCTTTGTTCAAAATTTTTGATATTTCAATGTAAATTTATTCCCGTTATTATGTACGAATGAAAATCATTTATTTAAGGTAATTTTTTTTCTCACAAACAATTAGATATTGGTAGCTAAAAATTTAACTGTTTATTGTACTTAAAAGGAGAATATCGTACATCTAGGTTGCGGATTCGGTTCAAACTTAGGGATTTATTTTAAAGTTCCAAAAAAATAAGCAGTGCAGCAATAGGACAATCTAACATACGGAAAATTTAAGTAATAAGTATTTTCACGAAATTTGAATAATGCCTATTTAAAATTTCAATTCAGTTTATAAAAGATCTACATAAATTAAAAAAAAAATAATAAAATTAGACTCATTTAAACAAGTTTTTATTTGCTGTAAACAAAATAAATAAGTAGCGCCAAAGTTGTGTTGGTTCAAATTTGAGTACCGAAAGTGCATAAACAAGTTGTAAAATTCTGACGGTCTGAATTAATATAATTTTTTATACACTTACATTACTCAGTTTTGAATTAAGATAATTTTAAACCTAATAATTGATTTTTTATCCTAAAATGCAAATAAAAGGTTCTTCTCTTCAGTTTAATTTGAGTTTTTGAAACATTATTCGAACTTTTTTAGACTAGATGATTTATATTTTAAGTTAGTTTTGTATACTTTTCCAAAATAATTCTATAAATGTCTATAACACAAGTTTCCCAAAATGTTAGACCGTACTATTAAAGCTTTTCTCATTATTTGCTTAAAAACTTATTTTGAACTTTAAGCCGATATCATGACCCGAATGTACGGTATTCTCTTTGTTAATAGGTCTAAGTATTACATAATATTTTTGAAAAATACTCAAATAATTTCATAAATTTAGATAAAGAAAAAAAGACTTTTCTAAGCATAACGAAAAAATTTTCTCGAAATCCTTTTTTATATCTCATTGGTTTTATGTTGAGGAAGAAATATAGAACTTAACATTATCCAGTAAATTTATTTTATGTATAAAAAATTGGAAGTTCAATTAAAAGAAAAAAAGTCGTGCTGTCGTAAAAATCGAATAGGACATTGGTTGCCGTATCTAAAACCGATCACTTCAGTCTCTTGTTGCAGGTAACAAAAAACACGAAAATCAATACATGAGTTACAAAAAATATGGTGTGCACCACAGACTGCTGGTCTTTTCTGACTTCGTGTGATTGCAGTACTTGTCTTCAGGTCGAAAATGCACTCACCTTCGGCTCGTGTTAGCTTACCTTCGACTCGTACTTCCACACACGGTCTAAAAAAAACCCCACTTTATGCCATTAGTACAAAATATACTATTGTAATATGTTTGTCCAAAAACTTTTTTTCACTGAAACTTGTTATGTACATAATAACGTACTGCATACTTCAGATTTACGTCACTGAATCATTTATATCCTTACTTTATTAATAATAAAATTTCCGGTCTCATAAATTACTACAATTAATTACTTACCTATCTTCATCAATAAAACTCAACAAAAACCCCTGAAAAAACCACGCACACATTTCTCACATCAACTCGAAAAAAAGCATCTTTTTCCTCCAGCCATTAGCAGCACCTCTCAAAACTGTCCCCTTAACACCTAGCCCAGGCTTCCAGCTTGACTGCTGGCCGACGCGTGCGCGCGCGGCAATTAGAGCAGCACCTTAACGAGATAACGCAGCGCTTGCGTCCGCTCGCGCGACTGTACGCATCGGCTTGCCGCTAATTTGCATATAACTTATTCGCTCGCGCTCGCCTCGCGAATGAGCCAACTTCTCTGCGCCGAGCCGTTATTAATTAAACTTTCCCCGCGCGCTGCACGCGGAGCCGCGTGTATAAACACTACACGGCGGTTACGCGAGCAGCGCGCGCCTTGGCTGCCGCAGCTAAGTTTGACGTTTGTTCGAGAAACAAAAGACAGATTTAGCGGCGCAAAAAGGCTGCGGTTCGTGGCTGTGTTTATGTGTGTGTGTGTGGCTGGGTTTGTATGTCTGCGGCCAAGAGAAGTGCGTATTGTGCAGCGCTGAAGGAGGAGAGGCTTGCGCGATAATGGGAGAGGCCGGAGAGCAAGATTGCAGCGGCAAGAGTAGGCCATTGGGGAAATTATGAGCTGTGCCGTTGTATATTAAAATTTCAAGCCTGATTTTACCTTGCTTTCGCGTTAAGTGTTCTTTTTGTTTTTCAATGCTCTAATTAATTGCTAAAGTGGAAGATGCTTTTTTCTAGGTTGATATAATTTGTCAACTGTCGTCGACATGTTGTATTCAAATTACGGATAAAGAATTCGAGTCCACAAACAGTGCGCACCGACTGCGACACCACATAATACGATCATTGCATTGTTAATTTTAAAGCCACGGTAATCTCAAAGAAAAAATCTTTAATTACAATGGAAGACCGGTTTGGGACCCATCGCCGCGCGCATGCACTGAAAAAAAGAGTCAACCCTTTTCACTGTAAGCCGATATTAAGAGAAACCGTAGCTCCGAACAGCCCGCGTGGTTCGCAAAAAAGGGGGAAAAAACAACAACAACAAAAAGAATGAGAGGGAAAGCTGGCGTAGCAAAGGAGAATAGAAGAGCTTTGTGTCGAGCGGCGCCGCATGCGTGGGTAATTCGAATCGCACTCTCGCGGAAAAACGTTTTGCGGGAAATAAAAGCTGGAGTGGGGTAAAGACGCGAGGGAACAGAGGAAAAGCCCTCCAATTATCGGGGAGGAGGGAAAATTGCGCGGACTCTCATAATGACTTCGCGGAATTTTATCGAGTGTAAGAGGTTGCTGCGCGAAAATGGAGAGGAGGAGGGGGGGGGGGGGGGGGGGGGGGGGGGGGGGGGGGGGGGTCGGGGGGGAGAGAAAAGGGGGTATGAGCGTCGTTGCGCTAGTGTAGTCGGGAAAGACAGAATTCTTTTCGAGAAATATTTTTTTAGAGACGGTCTTAAAACCGCTGTTTTCTGGGCACGGATTTAGGATGAGTCACATGTTTTTATGTTTTAAGGTAGTTCTTTTGGTAAAAATGATGTGTGGGAATTAATATACGTAATAATATTGCTTGAATTTAACATAATTGTTGGCTATACATGTATAAAAGTAGGCCATCTTGGATTCTAGAAAAAAAAATTTTAACAAAAATAATAATTTTGTTCATTAAACATTTATATAAAAAGTTATATAGGAAAGTAGTACAATAAATAGTTGTCAAAAAGTAAAAATAATCATGTACAAACACAATACATACGAATATACTGGAGTAAATTCGAAAAACATTTTGCTAATACATAAATTATAATCTAAATAAATTTTGAAAATTACTCTAAGAATAAATAGTAACATTAAATCATTACGAATTTTCAATCTTTGACGTAAAAGTATAATTAAAAATTTTCCCCTAATTAAAAAAAATTATCTAAAATTACACGGCATAACAGAATTAATTAAGCTCTCTGGAAAATAGAACAACACACTCTTCTCTCCTCATCAAAAAATTTCAAAGCTCAACGCTATTAAAATTACAAAGGCCTCCCCTATAAAATATTCCGCCATCGCTTCCACAAAGAGCATTCGAACCTCGGCGCATCTCATAATCCACCCTCTCTCCCTCCCTACCTCCGAAAAAAAAGCCAACTCTCGCCCGGGCCAAAATCCTCCAACAGTCACCTAACAAGTGAAATTCCATCCGCACTTGGCTCGAAAAATAAATACTCGCGGACGAGCGAACACGCTTAAAACTAAATAACCGGCGAGGCACAGCTCGGCCTTCGTGCTCGTAAAACTTCGACCTCCATTACGAGGCGCAATAAAGGGCCGGAGCTGTATAATGAATAGCGAGCGCGTCGCCGTCGCCTGCTGCAGACGATAATAGCCGAAAAGTGTGCCCTCCTGTATTCGCTTCCGAACTCGGGAGATGCAGTAATTGCATAAATATTTGAACAAAGAAACGCAAGCCTGCAGGGCCGAAATGAATGTCTGTTGCTTTTCTGAGCGATTTTTATGAACTGTCAGTTGATTTATATTTTGCGAACAGTGTCAAGATTTTTTCTTGATTTAGTTGATTTAGCTTTTTTTATATAGTTTAGTGTTTCAACGTTAAAAACACAAGTTTGCTTTCAATAAAGATCGTTATGGTTTCTGAACTATTTTCTAAAACGGAAAAGGACTGTAAAAACCCAAAACATTACCGTATTTTTTAGGTAATTTTATTAAATTTTTAATAAATATTCCGATAATACTAGTAAAATTTACCATCGATCTAATAAACTTTCCTGAAACTTTGATAATTTTTTGTTTTTTTACAATCTGTAATCCCTGCATAAAACAGTAACTTTCCAAAAAAAAATTCTTAATATATTCGTACAATGGCCCCATCCATAATTTAAACAAATCTCAAAAAAAAATCCTCAAAACTCCGATCCCCATCAGCTACAAATCAACTATCAGCGCACCAAACGCCCAAACACCCTTCCGTCTCAAAAATCGCAGCCCCAACACCACAGCCGCCTGTATAGACTCGTAATCATCGCGGCTCATTAATTTAGCGAATGCGCAAGGGCGTATCGTTATTAATAGTTTGTAAATACGTCGCGTGATTGCACCCCTGCCCCCCCCCCCCCAAGCACCAGCTCGCCGTAGAACGATAATTAATGCCGCCGGAATTGTCGGCGACTGCTACGGGCGCGTGACGCCAGCGCGACGAGGAGACAGAGCAGCACGTGATTTCGTTTCGAATTACACGCTGCTTGATTGTAATTATGCGGCGCGATGCCGGAGCGGCCGGCGTCCGTTGTAATTGATAGAAGTATGTTGCCGGTGGTGCGGAGATGAAGGGAGAGTTTCGCCGCTTTTCGGATTAATGTGGAGAGAAAAATGAGACGGCTCGCGTTTACGGGCATTTTTTTTAACGAATTTCAAGCCTGATATTTTTGAGGGCGCGTAACGTTATACGTTTTGAGCTTGGGCTTGGATTTTTAGTTGAAAATTTTGTAGGCTCTTTTCGGGATGGGGATAATGAGGGAGTTTGAGAGAATAATGGCGATGGTTAGATTACGTATTCATAGGTTTTTGGGCTGGAATAGAAAAAAATTTTGGTATTCAATTTGGACCTGTAAATAGTGACGCAAGCTAAATTTTTTACTGCTTTGCCAAAGTAATTTTTAGCTTGTAATTTTTAAAGTTTTAAGGTTAGATCAGAGGCGTTTGTGAGAAAACTCCCAAGCGATTCGTAGTACAAGCAGTTAAGGTGGCGAGGCTACGGGGAACCCAAGGGATGTTAGTCCTAGCCCGCCATCCTTAATTTTCTTCACAATCTACTACGTGTATTTTCAAAGCCCCGTGAAAAATAAACGGAAATCCTGTTTTCAGAGAAATCGTAATGATGTACTTTTTTACTCAAAAGAAATTGTAGGTATGCACCTTTTTATTTACATATTTTTTTTTATTTAGTATAATTAATATAAAGGCTAGAAATTTTTTATACGCATAAATTTGACACAAAGAACATGATTTTATGAAATTGCTTAAATATTATAGAAAATTAAATGTAAAGATAAGTAAAGAAAAATTACAGAAATAAAAAAAAATGCATTAACAGTGTATATAGTGCAACTATAACAGAAAAACAATTGACATAAGCCAATAGCAACCGTAGAATTCGAAAGATAATAATTATAATAAAATTAACGATAATAAACTTCATAAAATTTTAAATATACTTTTCACATTGGCAATGTTTATTTTATTGTTTGCCAAGAGATCACGTACAATTCATCTAATTGAGACAAATGGGAATCAGTGATTTGGTAAATAAACTTGGGAAAGTTTTGTTGAAAATCGATGATGTTACTCGGAATACGTGAAATGTCCGCTCCAATATGATTTAATGAGACACATATAGATGAATCATTAGGTCGGCGTTACTGTGGACCTTTCTGGTCAATCGGCTACATTACCTAGATTAATCGGATTCGCTGCAGAAAATTTCATGAAGCCAGAGAATAATAGACGCCACCGGTAATGCAATTTTGAGGAAACGTACTAATTATTTATCGTAATTTCCTGGCTGCTCATTTGCGCATCTACATCAGTAATCTTATAAATAAATTCAAAAATAAGTATTGCAATTAATTGTGATAAAATGATGAAAACTCATAAGAGGAACTTTGAGGAACTTCCGTTTGCTCTGCGTTGAGCCAAGAGAGGAAAAGAGTTCAAATAAGCCGCAAAACGCACGAGCCACAGATGTGCCTAAAGGAAGAGGAAGTTGAAAGAAAACGGTAAAACCGGGATTCGCGACTCGTCGCTGAAAAGGGAAAATTCTCTTTGGAAAATGAGAAGAAACGTAATTACGGCATAGAAATGACTTCAGAGAAGAAGAAGAAATTAACAATTCAGCTATTTACGTTTACGTATCCGTAAGAGAGCAGTTACACTTGGTATTAAATATTAATGACTGTAACACTCCAGTATTTACAAATTATTATTAAAGAATGTGAAAATTATTAGTAAAGAATTGTGAAAAAATTAAATAACAAAGATGACTGCTACATTAAAAGGCGATATTTAATTGCAATTATATTACTTTTAAGGTGATATGAAATTTCGTAATAAAAATAAATTTCATTTTAAAAGCGAATATTACACTGTAATTTACAAACTTAATACCAAAATAATGCTAAAATACGAAAAATTAAAAGATACCAGGTGCAAAAATTCATATGATAAATGCGCATCACGTGGCAAGCAGTCTAGTCGAGTTAGGCAATTCGTAAAGTGCGAATCAGCGATAACCAACTTGGCCCGAAAAATTTCTCTCCCCAAAATTACCTTTGGTCACGCGCATCGAAGGAACGCGCACAGAAGCCCGCCTAGTCTCTCTCTCTCTCTCTCTCTCTCTCTCTCTCTCTCTCTCTCTCTCTCACCTCCCCGGTTTTATCTCACGGCGGCGACGTAATAGCCTCGCACGTTACATCGGCCTCGTTATTAAAAGAACAAACATTTTTCCTCCCTCTTTGAAGGGGGCGCAGCGGAAAGAAAAAAGATAAAAAAGAAAAGAAGCACGAAGCGCTAATTTGCGCGCTGCAACGCCCCGCGCATTAAAGTCGAGAATCATATACAGATAAACCGAAGTTGCGCGCTCTCGGCGATATATGTACACGGGCCGGGCACTTTCCTCCCTCGGATTTAGCCGGGCGCGAAAAAAGAGGCGAAAACGAAGCCAGATAAACATGCCAGGCCACGGCCGCACATAGAGAGAGAGGAAATAAAAACCTCTTAATCAGCTTATTTGGCATCTTTTTCAACCCCCCTCCCCCCGCTGCTGCTGACGTCGCACACTGTCGCGCCCCCTGCGCGCTCCGATAGCTAACGACCGGCGAAACGCGAGGAAGCTACTCTCGCAAAGCTCCTTTTTTGTAGCGCCGCTATGAAAAAAGCGGGGCGCGCGAGAGGAGGAGAGAGAGTAAAAAAGTGAGAGTCTCTGAAAAATCTCCGCTTTCCATTAATTCTCTTAATGTACTAATTCCTTCTTTTTCTCGATTTTTAGCTCTCTACTAGTTACCAATTATTTGGAAATTAGATAAGAGCCTGAAGCGTTAATGAAACGTTAATTTGGCTGTTTAAATAAAAGACTCATAGATCGTTAACGATGATTTCATCATGCGAGATGGAATTTTAGTCTGATAAATTAAACAAGAAAGTAACGTAACGTATTTTAGTTCGTTTATTACTGGGTCAGACAATTAAAGGTAGACAAAAAGCACTAGATTTCCAAGTATTTTAGATTGAAATATTTATCTTGAACATAAGCTAATGTTACTCGAAATTTTTATTAAATTTTTTTAAATTGATCATCATCATAAGCGCATTGGCACAAAATTATCACTAAGAGTTAATCTCCGTAATGTTCGCGAATTAAAAATGTACTTTTCACATTATAATTAAAAACGCTCATTCTCCTTTTATTTCATAATGCTTCAAAACGCATAATGCTTTAAAATCTATTAATTTTATGAACAACAAAATTTTCCAAAAATTATATACATTCATCCAAGAGCTAGACTCACTAATCTTCATGACATTCGAGATGATCAATGGTGCTCGCGTGTAGTTTTGGCCAGCCTTATCCTGCTCGTCTTACAACGTACTTAATCAGGCGAGCTGTTGGTTCTTGCGAGATCCGCTGGATTCGACTCAACTGTCCCCTTAGATACCCTCGGGGCGACTGACGCCGCTTGCCCTACAACGTAATTAGGGTGGGTCGTTGACTGGTAAAAACGAGACAATCTGGACCAGAAATGGTGCGTTCTCCCTGAAATTCTCGGAAAGCTCGAATTTAGTACGAACACAGGTCAGGATAGGTTACAGTTAATTAGTACGGTCTCAACGTGACAATGGAAAAACCTTATTTTTTATGTTAGTTTACTTTTAGTAATTTTCTTGAAGAGCTTTACATAATTATAAATGTTTACCGAGATTGCTAGTTTAATTAAAAAACAACAAAGAAGATCTCTCGTAAAATGCCTTTCTTACGTCGAATTTAGGTCACAAACTAAAAAGGGCTTAGTTGTCGGAAAAGTGAAAAAATTTTCCGAAGGCCTCCGCTTAAATCCTTAGAGCAATCCAATTATCCGTCAGCTTTTCACTTCTCATCCGCTTTTCTTTCTTTTCCTCAAAACAAACAAAAAAAGACAAAAAACAAAAATAACAGAAGGCACTTAAAATATCCTTCTACCTAAAAACACTAAAATCCTGAATAATGTATACTGCAGCCGGCCACTCGAATCCGTTACTCCGGATAACCTTCCCTTGTACACAGAGCAGCGCCAATTAGCCCTGAGCCCTGCTATAAACTCAATCAATTTTGCGGAAGCGAGCCAGCCAGGGACGCTTGCGCGCGCGCGCCGCCAATTACACGATTTTTCCGCGCTCGCGGCGGATGATTTTTCTTGCGGCGGCCATTTGACGTCTTTACTCCAATTATTGGAGCGCGAGCGGGCGCCCGGTCGGCATTACAGTTAAACACTGCCGCTCCAATTTGTCGCGTAATTTAACGCCTGTCGATATCGGCGAGCGCGCGTGCCTTTCGCGCTGCGCCTGGAAAAATATATAGCGCGGCCGCTTCCGCTCGACTTAGGCTGAGAAAGGGAACGTGGTGAATTTGCACCAAGCGGGGATTCTCGCGAGATTGAAAAAAAGGGACTGATTTTTTTTTAGCCTGACGGACTGGGAGTTTTACTGGTTTCTTTTTCCCCGAGGCTTCTTGCTTTACTTTATTTTTGGGAGGAACGATCGTTTGGGAAATGCGCGCCCCTTTGCCCTGAGTTATGTAGCGGATGGATTTTTTTACCTTTTGCAAATTATGCAGAGGAAGAGGAGAGAGAGAGAGCTTGTATATGTAATTTGGTTTTTAAAACGAGGATTTTTGTTTTTCCTTTTGCTTTCAAGGTATATGCATGCTATTACGATGTAACTAGGTAAAATAAAAATGCATTTTTTTTCATTCAATTTTTTTCTTTTTTTTTGGCGGTCGCTCTCAAAGGCTCTGAAGCTTCTTAATGTTATATTTATGCAGCGCATGGGAAAAGTTATTAGAACTGAAAAGAGATGCAAGAAAAAATTAATCTAAAAACTTCCGAGTAATTTACAGAATCGAGATTGCTTTCGATTAAAATCATACTAGTTCTTTTTAAGATTATAACAGTCCAAGTTGGATAGATGGAGGTTCAAAAAGAAAGAAAGAGAGAGAGAGAGAGAGAGAGAGAGAGAGTCTTGCGATATCATGTGCCGATGTATGTAAGAAAGAATTTGAGAATGTTGTCCGTATCGAGTTTTTTTATTCTTTGCTCTGCTTTCTATTGTGTAAGGGGCTGCATATCGTCTTTTCTCCATGCGCATGGGTATTATAATTTTCAATATGTAATACGCTTATGTGCAAAAGTTTTTATAAGAACCGAAATTCTGAATTTGAGAAAGAAAATCAATATATTACAAATTAATAATTTCTTTTAAAGATCAAATTTTTTTACATAAATAATATTTGAAAAAATTTACAGAACCCAAAAAGAAAATAAGTTTGCAATATTGAAACTCCGGGAATATCGATTTTATTTTTTATTTCAAAAAGATGATTTTAGAAAATCCGTTAATACATGTCACATTTTTTTTCTGATAATTTATTTAGTACATTTCGATACGGGTGTGGAAGGTGGTTATTTGCCTCGTGAGAAGTTTTTCGCCCGAGCGAAGCGAGTGTGAAAAGTTGCACAAGGCAAAAATCACCTTAAGCATCAGTATCGAACGTATTTTATACCACGAGAGCCGAAAAATCATCTTAAAGTTATGATTTTGAGGTTAGAGTGAATCAAAATTAGAGACCGCAATTGATCTATCACTCTTACTCAGTCTTTATTCAGTTCAGAAAATTATTGCAGGACCATGTCTTTATGCATTTTGATGTGCTGAATCTGAAACCGGGGTTGGAATTGCTTCAGCATGAACTAGCTTTTATTTAAATAACAAAAAACCACTCACACAAAAAATACAGAGAATCTCTCTTTGAACAACATTAAGTATTTGGATAAAAATCAAGGCTGCAGGATTATCTATGTTGATACCGTGAGCCCAAATTCAAAGTTAAAATTATTTTATCAACCAAAGAATACAAAAAAATTACAAAATTAGATTATTTTTATAAAAATACGAGAAAAAATGACGAAT
>JAPYZA010010877.1:0-14207 GCA_030522685.1 Eupelmus azureus | reverse complement strand
TTTACGAATGAAACTTAAGTTTTAAAATATTGGAAATCCGTTAACCGTATAGTACTTGAAGGATTATAGAGAACACAATAAAAAATTCGATATGCTTCATAGCGATTTCCGATGCTTCGATATCACAAACTAAAGTAAAGCAATAAACCAAAAATAAGAAAAATACCAACAATTAAATCCATCGAATACAAATAAAACCTTCACGTAATTCCCCTATAAATTAAAACCTCTTCAAAACCACCTCAACCCCAATTCACTCTCCCTACCCTAAACAATTAAACCCCTCCTCCCACAAGTCTCCCATACGTTATCTCCACGAGCCGAATAACGTTTCCACGTAATCCAAGCGAACGCACGGGCGCGCACTCGACTGATAAAAGTCTCGAGCCACATCTATAGGACAAGAAGCGCGCTCCCGCTCGGCTGAGAGCAGCCTCCTGCTCCTCCTTCGGCATCACTATAGCCCATTCCCGTGCACGAGCCCGTAAGAGGGCATAAACCGATCGATCCCCGCTCGCGGCTGAATCGGATTTCGCCGATCGTGCGCCGGCAAAATTCCTCGGGAAACGGCTTAGCGATCGGTTCTCTTATCTCGCGCGCGCGGGGAGAACACGAGAGAATTCCCCGTAGGTCCTTTTGCTCCGGGAATATTGCCTCGCCTTTATCGGCTGACGTACATGCGCCGCGGGGATGGCTGCTCTCTGCAGAGGTAAATGGCGTGTGGAAAAAATGAGGAAGGCTGGTAATGGAGTTTTGGTGGGAATGCCAAGTGCGCGTGAACGTTTAGGTGATAGTTGAGCGGTAGGTGGGATGATGAAGTGAGGGATGATTGATATCTCGAGATGGCTTAGTTTTATTGTTCGGAGATTCTTCATTTTTTTTTGTAAAAATATGAGGAAGGATTGAATGATGACTGTAGGATAATATTTTCTATGATTGAGTAGTAAATGTTACGTTAGATTTTGCATCAAAAATGTTATTTTCATTTTTTTTTTCTTAAGAAATTATAGTAAATTTGATACAGTGTCTAAGTTAGTATTTTATAAGAACAGTAATTTTATTTTTTACGTTTTCAAGGATCGACAATAAAACATTTTACAAAATCTTTCGTACATACTTCTTTGTAGATAAACGAACGTATAAAATTTTTGTGTGATATTATATTTTATATAATGGACAAGACCATCCAGAATGTCTTTTTATTGGTATTCTTGCCTTTGCTTTCTTATTGGCAATTTATTATTTATAGCCGAACGATTTCGTTCGTATTCTTATTTCAATCTTTATTAGCGATCTTATAAGTCGCATTCTTCACGTTTTTAATCTCCATAACTATTCGACTCCTTTAACGCGGAACATTAATACGGAAAATCAATAAATTGGGCAGTTATTATTTTACGATCCACTCGAAAATGATAATAACTATTTTATTTCTATTTTTTCCCAAGAATAATAAATCTTCATTCAAAGTTCCAAGAAAAATGTCTACTATTTTATTCAATTGATTTAATTATAAACCAAAAACGTTTGTAGAGTACTGGTTTAAAATGATTGAAGTATCAAATTTCAGTTTCGCCTTATTTGATATTCGATTGAAGCCTTCAATCTTCTTTCAATCTCATCAGCACTTTCAAGGCAAGAAACCCCGCTGCTGATCCCAGACATTAGCATCGAATTTCAACGTCGAAAATAAATATCTACCCCTCGTAAAATCAGGCCGCCCAAGCGACTTCGTACAACCCAATTACTCGTTGGCTCGATCATTAAACGTGAAAGAGAAGAAAAGAGAGTCGTAGTTCAGCATGCATGTAGAAAAATAATGAGAAGATAAAGAGATTAATTTAATTATTTAGTATATAGGTATATCATACTGTTTGAAAATTATTTTAAAAACTTTTAAAATGTTTTTATGTTGTATTTAAAACTTTTTTTTCTTCAAAATTTACCAATTTTATTTTTTAAATTTTCCTTTTAATATTCATGAGCATTATATGAGATTTTTGCATAATAATTACAGGAAGTCAGATGGGAAACTAATTAAGTTTATTGTTACTTCCTTTTCGAAAAATTTTGCACTTTTTCAAGGTTTTAGAAAATCATGACTAAATATCTGGGTACTTTACATCTCATAATTTTTTCGAATATCCGAAATATGCGAAACATAAAAACCACTTTCTAAACGACTACAATTTATCAAATATCTAAAGTACCCTCGTAATCCGATATCTCTTAGTTATTGCTTTAGGCGCTGCTTACGGTGTTAAACGCTTTGAATCGCTCCAACCGCAAATTCCTTTGCAGTGGCAATAATCCAAAGAGAGTAAAGGATAGCTCTGAGGAAGACAGCGGGGAAAGAGAATAAATAATTCTAAGAGTGAGAGAAAGAGAAAGAGAGAGTGCGAGAGAGAGAGAGAGAGTGAGAGAGAGAGAGAGAACAAACAATTAAAACATAGATCAAAAAGCAAAACAAGAGAGTACGAAGAATCGTTGTTTCAAAAGTAAACAAAGGATCGCTGTGAGTAAAGGTAGAATATTCTTGTTGGTGGAAGAAGCTAGCTTTCGCAAGGACTAACAGAATCGTTCTTGTTAGGTATCGTCAAGCTCGATAAAATATATTCCGTTAATAACCCACGTTTTTTACACTTATTCGCCATTAAGAGATTGAAAATGAAATCGTAAAAATATACCCTGGTAAAAAATTGAGCATATTTTGGGCAATGCATGTTAAAACGACAATTATCTAAAAATTCTGTGAATTGTTGAACAAGATTTATAGATAAGCGTCGTTTCAATATAGGTTCACTAGAAATCCTGCGCAAAATATGCTTATTAATGTTCTTCCAGGGCACGCTTCTACTTTAAAGAAATTAATTAAAATTTTTTCTATAAATAACAATGATAAATTCTTAAATTAAAAATTACAATTAAAATTAAAAAAAAATGTTATTACCTAAAAAGCATAAAAGTTTAAGCACATATTCTCTGCTCGCAAAAAGAACACACGCGCGCGCAACCGTAAAACCAGGCCACTCCACCAGCGAGGATGGGTACTCCAGCTGCGTAACATAGATAAGCATCGCCATTAATACTTCAAGAAGCTGCGAGTAGACCCGCGGAACTAACTGCCCCTATTACCGAGACCAACTCTTTATTTTGAAAAAGGGAAAAGACCGAGTTCAGCTTTTCAGGTACAGCGCCTGCGAAATTACGATAGTGGAGTCTGCGTTCTCTTCTTGCATTCGCGCTACGGAATAAAGAAACATCCGACCAATAGGACATAACGATAAATCGCTAGAGAATCTCGCGAAACACACACACCTTTTCGGAGACTTCGCACACGTCTGAACTCGCTGCTTTCAGCGACCTGGGCGCATAACGCCGGGGTTAAGGAGATATCGAAAAAGTTGACTCGGCAGCTTTAGCTATTGTCTAGAGGTCGCGATGCTGGAGGTTACTGCTGCAGTGAGTGAAATTCAATTGAACGGAGAAGTGAATGAACTTAGTTGTGGATTGATTTTTGCTTCCGCTATCCTAGAGTTTTATTTGAATTGTAATATTTTGTTGTCATTATATTCTCGGGATATAACAATTCGATTTATGAATGTGTTATTGAATAAAATTTGTGTCCCTTTCCTTTGTTTTCTCTTATTTAAAGACTTAAACACATCTATATTCAATAACTTCATATTCCACCACAGTAACAGAATTAAAATTGAGTTTCACATATTTCTATTAGTTGCGAATTGACATTTCACATTTTGAACTCGGCTGCGCGTGAGCGTACTTTTTCAGTGATGTCCGTTACGCTTTGGCAGCAGTACGACGGAGGAAGCAGCTTTTGTTTGGGCGTCAATTTTATCGATCCCGAGAAAACGTGAACACATGGCTGCGAACTCTTTGTGTATTACGAGTTGGCTGCAATGGAAAAATGTAGTGTGAAACGCAATTTCTGCTGAACGGCACTTTTGTACGCAGAGCGAGAAAACGATGCGTAGGAGAACGATAATAGTCATATGCACAAGCGTAAGCGAGTTTGGTTTAATCGTTTTTTATTACGATTTTAGTGATAAAAGTACTAAAATTTTACTTTACAAAAGCAAATATAGAACCTGTATTGAAAAAGTGAATCCGAAATTCGCAATTTCAATAGTCAAAAGCACGAACAGTATTGTAAAACCGATATATACGTGCGCGAAAACGTCAACTTCAATGGATCGCACAAAAAGTTTTAAACTTTCGCTGCACAAAAAATGAGCGTCAAATGAGAAACTTCCAGTCAACATGAAATATTACAACTCTGTACATAAAGTCCATTTTCATGAAAACCCCGCTACTAATTTTAATTTATTTACTTAAAAAAATAATTACGCAAGCACACAAATAAAAATTCCAAGCGCAAAGCACGAAAAAACAACGCCTAAAAAGAGAACTGTAAAAAAAAAAACTTTAATTACAGACCTTTCACCTACGAAATTTGATAACCCTTTCGCAGCGCCCTTGGCAAATTTACAAAACCATCTCGGCCGCGATCAAACAAGACCCGCCCAGAGCGAATTTCGCACGCTAGAGCGCGTTCGACAAATTCATCGAGCGAGCGGCTCTCTCGGTCGCGTGTGCTCTATATACGCGGCGTATATTTATGCGCGCCGTGCCGGAGTCTGACGTGAGCCGGGGTGTTACTACTGCGCGCCGACGTCTGACGCGAGCGGCTCCCTTTCACTTAAAGGGCGCGACGCGCGTGCGGACATGACGTGCCATTGTTATGCATGGCTCGTGGCTGGAAGCGAAGGGAAGATAGTGTGGTGAGAAAATGTTGAGGTGTCTGTGGGGTTGGAGATTTTTTTTTGTGATAGAAAGGGATGGCGAGAAAATGTAACGATGGTAAAATTATGAGATGATTGTACTTTATGATTTTATAATCTACTGGATTGTTTTAATTGTTTTATTTGCAGTAATGGATAGTTTCATATTGTTCTCGAAAAATAATTGATGTTATTGTTTCGTTAGTTTATGCACCCAGTTAACAAAAATCAATTACAGTAAACAGAATTACCAAACGAGGTCATAAAGTCTGAAGATTTAAAAATAAGTGGTTTTCTCTTGTGAGTATATCCCCTTTATTCATCTAAAATATAATTTATAAGAGAAATGAATAAGCAATGCCAGTTACCAGATATAACTGGAAGTATAAATTTTAAAAAATTTAAACTTTTCATTCGCGTTGAGGTAAGCAGAAAAAGAAAAAGAAGAATTTTTTGAAATTTTTATTCAAAATCATGAATATTTTATATCAAGGAAGTATCTTTAAATACGACCTTATTCAAAGAGATTTCAAAATCATAACTCGGTCAGAATTGTATTTATTATCGAAAGTCAAAGTTTTGAAAAGTTGGAACAAGTTACTTTCAAATTCTAGAAATAATAATTGAATTTTCTACTATAACTTTTTTTTATATAATATTTACCTTGACTTTCAAACAATTTTATTCAAAAATTTGGTCGAACTACTATATTATTCCAAGTTAAGCCGTCAATTAAATATTTTATTTGATGGATAATAAAAGAATAGTAAAAGTTAAAGCCGACAAATAATTACAAAAGTATATCTGAAAAAACTAAAATTAGAAATTGAATTATTTCAAAATAATTATTTAGATGATTCAAAGCACACAGTGTGCACGTTATAAAGACTCCACATCCATCACTCTTTAGAGTCTAATAGTGTTCAATTGCTCATTTACGCTAGTTTTGAATTGACTGATTAGTTCATAGAAAGCAAGAGAATTTGAAAATTGAGATATTGAATGAAACCAACTATTGTTAGTAGATTTTCAGACTTTAAATAGCTAAAGTTAATGGAAGTTCAATCATTTTTATATAAAAACTGTATTTTCATTATTTTTGAGTATTTAAAATAATAAAAATAATTTAACCACATTTAAAATATAGAAATTAGCATATTATGTTACAAACGACAATTTACTATTATTTTAATCAAAAATTATTAATCAATAAAAAAATTTTAAGAAAAGCAACCAAACTCAGTGTTTCTATAAAACTAATTATTACTCTATTCTTTTTAAAGTTATTATTGTAACAATGTACGAAAATAAAAGTCTAACAACAAGACATAAATTTTCAGAAATTCCCCTCAGCCTAATACCTAGAGTAGCCGGATCAAGAAATATCGTATACAACGTACCCTCCAAAACCCATATAAGATACTCCAGTTACATTGGCAATTCGGGACCCCGCGCAGCGGCGTAAAAGTTTCGAACTGTTTTTTTTTCGATCTCAATTTCGATAGTATCAAAATTAGCAGTGTAATAATTTTCAACGTTCTTCCCTTTTTCTGTCTCTCTCTCTCTCTCTCTCTCTCTCTCTCTCTCTCTCTCTCTCTCTCTCTCTCTCTCTCTCTCTCTCTCTCTTTTCTCACTCTCTCTTGACTACGACGCATTAGGCCGATATCTTCCCGGGGCAGTTCTGCAATCAACTACGTGCAAGCTTTTCCAGATACACGTAAACGAACTGGGAAAAACTTCGATGGCTAAAAGTGATTAACTGACAGCTTACAGGTTGCTAATTAGATCCAACGATGGAAATACTGAAGTATTATTTTGATTGTTGATTAGTTAATAAAAAAAAAAAGTTTTTTATAAAAATCATTAGTACAATTTTTTAAGATTATTTTTTAAGTTCAATTTAATATACGAATAATACAGCTATATACTTTCTGAAATCTAATATACCTTGATTTAAAAAAGCAAATTCTTCTATTTTTACTTTTATTCTTCGTTAGTTTATCTTTTTAAAAGCTACCCCGGTAGAAACGTTCCTCATTTTTTGGCCAGCGGATAGCCAACTGTGAAGAATTAGACATCCACTTGCCTAGTTTTAAAGATTTGGCCAATTTTATTGGGACAATTTCTACCAGGGTATGTAAATTAAAGGTTAGAGTTAGAATGAACGGCATCTCAGTATCAAACTGATCTCATAATATAGTGCAATAAATTATAGATTTCGTTTTAATTTAGAGAACCTTAATCGCGATTTGCATGGTTACTGTATAAACGTTTGCCCCTCGCCTGAGAAACAATTTCCCGCTCGGTTTAGTCGCGATGAGCCAAGAGCAAACACTCGGTAGCTATACTGTACTTTGACTTCCTAAGTATATTCCAAAGCTTGCAAATACTTGATCACGATTTATCTTTGGAACTAAACAACTTAAGTAGTGACAAGAACAAATATTTTTTGTAATCAGGTGGTGTTTATTTTTGGTTAACTTAGTTTATTGTTGCATGTCTTTGACACTGGAAAAAAGGAACGATCGAGTTAATTAGTTAAATTTTATGTAATTTTTACTAATTATTCAAGTTTATTACTTTTAATTTAATCTAAAACTAATTTCGAGGTAATATATTAAAACAAATAATAAGCTACCGTTAATTTGATTAATTAAGTGAACGTACAATTTGATCCATCATAATTTGCTAAGTCAAATATAGTTAAAATGAAATTTCTAATTACATATATTCTATAATTTAGGTAACGATTTATTATGATTAATAATCTGAATTAATATTCGCTTTATGAAGAAAATGCAAAGATTTTAATAACTTTGAAACATTGAAAAAAATTGAACTATAAATTATATTAAAAATTATTACAAATACGTACAAAACGATCGAATTCAGGACTAAGGTCCAACTAAAAAATAAATACATTATAACATTAGTTCGTTTTTGTATCGTTTTTTCAGTCATTTTGAGATGTTATTGTTTGTGGATAAAAGTTGCCTGATAGATCAAACAATCCTACTCTAACGAAGCGTAGCAAAAATAACTAATGTTATAACTTATTTTCTGTACATCTTTTTTGGTCATCGACCAATCGTTTTCTACATAGTTATAACTATGGAAAGTACTCTCGATCCTCTCGATTCTGGACGAAAACTCTCGTTCCATCTTGGACTCTCGGCTTAGTTCGAAATTTTTTAGTTCGTTCCACAAGAGATGAAATCTTGACCTCGAGACGTGACTTTATTGACTTCAGACGAGACGAGAAGTCTCGAGAACTTTTTTGGTCTCGCACATTCTTATTGTACATAGTTAATTTGATTGCAATGACGAACAGTAATTGATGTACAAATAATATCAAGTTAATAATCTCTAAAATATCGTACATTACCCAATGTAAAAAATTGAACTCAGTATATTTTTTAAGCGAACAAACTTCGTTTCTTTTATCCCCCAACAAAATCCATCACTCTCACCTAAAAAACTCAAGTTTTTCTTTTCTTAACGTTATTCTCCCAATTTAAAGCAAAAGAGCGGCACGGGCCCTGCGGCGTCCTTTCCCGCGGTATCCACGCGCGCGAGAAACAAGCGCCAAGTTTTAGACGTCCGTCCCCTACCCAAACTCGCCTATCGCGAAAACTTTTCAGCGCCGAATGCCCGACGACAGGCAACCTTGGAATCCCAAACAAGGAGATTTTCATGCATAGTGAATGATCGCGTGGGGATGGAAAAGGAGAGAGAGAAAGAGAAAGAGAGAGAGAGAGAGAGAGAGAGAAGAAAAAGCGAGAAGCGCGTTTTACGTCAATGTGACAGAGAAGGACGAGGCGAGGCTTTTTCTCTACGCGAGAGTCGATTCTTCGCGAGAGGGAGGAAAAGAAAGTCTGATTTAAAGCTTGCCGCAAACTCGAGACTTAATCAGAGAGCGCTGCAGTGTCTTTTCTGCTTGACGTGTATTTTTGTTTGTTCGCGAAAAAGGATTATTTGGGAAAAATAGTAGACATGTCTTCCTGCAGGAATACGTTGCGGTGTCGAGTCAGCAAGAAGGATAAAAGTTATAATTCCTTGACTAAATGATGCAAAATTTAGTATTTGCAATAACCAATTTACTATTAGATATAACACGATCTTTATCTTCTACATTTTTACTAGAAATCGAAAAACTTTTGTCAAATATGAGAATCTAACAATTTATAACCAGTTAAAGTTTCAATAAAGTTAAAATTCACTGGGGTGTAAAACTCAGCGATTTTGTAACATAGTTATTCGGCCAAGAAACGTCATGGTAACTGCTATCCATAAAAAATATCTTTAATGTCCTATTATTAAATCAGTGCGCACATTACTTTCATTAATTTAAACTAATTTATTCACTTATCCATTTCATTGATCCTCTTTAATTTAGCTTTAAAAAATCAACGAATGAAAGTAAAAAAAAACTTTTAATTCGTGTTTCCAACCAAATAACAATTTTTCCCCAAATCCTCGCTTCGAACCAGAAAAAAAGCTGTACAAGTAGTAATCGCTGAAACGGGCGCCGGCTTAAAATGCAGCAGCTGCGATTCGTTCGCTGCTGTTCGAGCCAAATGCACGTGTGGCGCGGTGAGCTCGCGGTAAAACTGAAAGCTGATTAAATGGAATGACAGTGGGGAAGTGGGGCGCGGCGTTTCCATAGGCCAATCAAATGAATGAAACGACTGATGAGAAACCGATACACATAAAAATCGATGTCGCTACTTCGCGTCTGTTGTGCGTACAAGGCCATGAACATGTCAGTAAAACTTGAAAACACAAGGCATGCACAGCAGGTTGGAATGCAAAATCACTTGAGCATTGAAAGATGGATGCATGTTGTTGAAGTAAAGTATAGGGATTTTAATCGTATAGAGAAGCTTGAAAAAAAGTAAGAAGTATTAGGACTGTTACTGTTTGATGTATATTTATTACGATATTGAAATTTTGTAAAATTTAAGTTCTAACTAAACTCTTTTATTAGAAGAAAAAAAATGTAAAAAATTGGATAGTGAGTATTTAACAAGATTTTCTTTACTTGGTAAGTTCTCAAAACGTTTACTTTATAACTAGTATAAGCTTTGCCGCAGGTAAAGTACGAAAAGTCTATAAAAAAATTCACGAACCTAAAAAGCAAACCCACTAGGCAACCGAGCCCCTTTAACTTACTGGGAAATGGGTCAAACGAATACGCAACAGCACCCAAAATTCCACCACTCGAAAAAGAAAAAGGAAAATTAGAAAAAGTAAAAGAAAAGTAAAGGAGCAATCAAAAAACCACAACTCCCTCTCTCGACTCATAAAAAAAAAGAAGCGACAGCTTTCATACGCCTACTACTTCTGCACACCCACGCGTGGGCAGTCGGCGAAAGTTTGAGAAAAATCTTGAGGTAGCCGCTGGCGGCAATTACAGTTTCTTCCATTAGACAACACTGCGAACCAAGATCCGCCCTATTTTCGCTTATACGTATTTCTAAAGGGATGTATACCTGACTGTCGGTCTTTAATATCACTTCCAGCAAAGCTGTGGCTGCAAGATATACGAAGAAAGCGCGCGTTGGTCATTTATTTGATTTAACCGACATGGCCTTACTTTCTCTCTATAAGCTCTTTTTCGCGCGCTTTCTACTCTGGCTTTCCTCGGGCGACGTAGACAAATGATACATTTTTGAGACGTGCCAGTCGAAGCTGCGCACTTTGTTTCATACCGCGAGATTATTTCGCTGACTTTTTCCACTTCGGCAGAGCGAAAGCGCGGACTTGTGTAATTAATAAAGAAGAAGATAGGGGTTAATTGTGACCTGGGTTTAGGTTAGGTCCTCGACCTGCAAGAGATCGTGCCTGGCCGCAATCAACGAATGTTTTGCGCTCTTTTTACCGTGTTTCATCCTTCATAAGGACAAAGTGTGGATTCGTGGGGCTTCTGTTTCTACTCGCGTTTTGCTGTAATCTTTACCAAAATTTAACCAAATCTAAGAAGAACATCTGGGGGGGTTTGTGTACCTTGCTCTTTTATTATTGAAAATTTCCTTAAAAGTCCTAAAACATTACTACCGGAATATTCAATAACAGGTACTGATTCTTAAATTATAGACATTAATAATCATCATCGTGATAATTTTAGAGACATAAACAATGGATTATTGAAATGATTGATTATTCTGTCATATCTAGAGGTTGCAACGTTGTAGCAACAATGCGATAACCACACACATAGGACGAAGATTACATGTTTGTATCGATTCGATGTTAGCTCTGTGTCGGTACTGTATCAATCTAGCTTTCGAATTATACTAGCACTGACTTGGTATTATTATACCAGTTCACGTGATCAGTAAATTTGCAGCAAATTATTTATAATTACTAGAATAAAATAATAATACTAATAGTACTTAATAGTTTATTACTACAACTCTAATGTTTAAAATTGTGTTGCTTACCCAAACCAAATAAAACTGATATGAATTTTTTTTATGAAAAGAATCTATATTTATCATTTATGTAGGTTGCTGATAAATTTTCTTTCGCATTGCGCTTAAAAAATGCAGCTATAATATAGTACTTCCTTTACGTTACATTCAGACAATATTAAACGAAAAAATAAGAAAATAAACAAGATTACCAAGACATTAATGAAATATACAAAGTCCAAAATTGAAAAAAAACAAACCGAAATGCTTTTCATACCTTCAGTATGAAACACTACCCCCGCCCATAAGACAAACGCGACCCACCATCAAATCCTTAAGCCCACATTATCTTCTTGCACGCTTAACGAGATCCGAGCTTTCACGCTGCATCAATAATGAAAGCCCGTATATCAAATTACTCTACCCTGCACAGAGACACTCACCATTTTCGAGAGATCCATCCAGAAGCGGCAACCAAGTCATCCCGCACTGCTGCGCGCGTTGGCCTGAAACATGAAAAAATAAATGCACTTTATTACGGAATCCCAGAGAGCTTGCAAGAAGGGCGCGCAACGGCGAATTTTATAACTCGATTTCCGCCCGTTTTCACGCACGCTCGGCTATATCCGTCCCTACGCGCGGCGAGCGAAAAAAAAAGGAGGTCGGCCACACGCGCGTAAAAAAGAAAGTCTCCCCGAGAGAGGCGTAGCTGGCCCTCGGGGGTCCTGCGCGCGCCTTGAAATTTATGCAGCGTACCGGTGATACGTCTCACTTCCGGCAGGCTGGCCTGATCCCGCTTTATTTATACGCCGGATTATGCATCTCTTACTTTTTATCCGGCTGTGAAAGCACCCGCGAGACCGTTAAACTCGCGCTGTCTTCATTCGTGATCGTTCGTTTAAATGCCTGTTTTCTTTTTTTTCCTTCTGCGTGCGATGTTCGCGCGTGATTCTCTTGTGTCGGCTTGTTTTGCTATGAGGATTAGGCGGTTCTCCGTTGGGTGCATTTTTTTATATAGAGGGAATTTTTAATTTAAATTTTTTTGGGGTTTAGATTGTTCAAGTTTTTGATGTATTGCCTTGGGGGATGAGGTCATCGATTATTATTTTTTACTTGAATGGTTGATTTTGCAGATGTTAGTAGCGAAACTATTCATCATACTTTGCACGGTAATAACAAGCCTTTTAATGGAGATTTTCTGGCTAATGATTTGTTTTTTAAATCAATTAAAAATTGCTTATTAATTTGACGAATATCAGGCATTTTATTAATTAATTTATCAGGGAAACACACTTTAATATACTTTGACCTTTAATGCCTGTTAAAATTCTTTCATCTTGTACTAAACAAAAACTCAATTATTAATTTTAAGTCCGACTTCTTCAAATTGAATATTTTAACAGAAAAAGTTAGTCATGCTCATAAATTCGACCTCTTAAACTAAAGTAGGGTCTTGATAGTCTTGTCGCTCCAAAAGAGGGTTCGATGAAATATCGTAAAATTATACCACCCTTACCTGGATCTTGAAAAAATTTCGTAATAAAAAAAAGGAGCCGTAAATTGATGCTTGGACAATAAAATCAATATCAGATATTTGTTTTTTTGCAAATAAAAATCATAATGTTACGAATGTTAAAAATTCTTATTTAAAATAGAACAATAAATAATTTAATAAATAAATTTTAAATTTCCTATATTATAAATATTACTACTAAGATTTTTCATCTAAAAAAATTGTGAAGAACCCTAGCCTATAAATAATGAAAATGCATACATAAATGACTGTTAAACTAATTAGAAAAAGTTTTAACCAGCTATAACATTTAAACCAGGTATAAATAAAAGCAAGAATTGGCAGTACATCGTATTATGCATCTAAATTTATTATCTATATAACTGATTTATCGTTTCATATCAAAACAGATTGATCATAATCAACTTGTGATTGACATGAGATACAGGATAATCAGTAATTTTAAATAATGGACTTAATCGCATACGGCCTACAAAGCATTTAAATTACAATTATTTTTCCATGAAAATATGAACAATAAGTTACACGTGTGTGGGTGCGTTTTGAAAAATTACAAGGAATCACTTATCAAAAATCATTAAAATTATTATAAATTTTATTGAGCTTTAAATATCTATATTAGTGTAAAAGCAGGATCTCATAGCCTAAACAATATAATAGAAATTAGTAATTAATCAAATATAAAACTTCATAACCCACAATTTTTTTCAACACTAATATACATCAAAAAGGAAACAAATATAAACGGAGCCAAAGTTTCAAGTTTATGTACTTAAAAAAAAGCTTTACGTTCACGAATGTTTCTTAAAACATAATTCATAAGACGATAAACTTTGTTGTTGTCATCGTTATAATTTTCAGATAAGAAAGCTTAACTTAACGCTCGCGCAACTCACGTATTATGAAGAAAAAGAAATAATAAAACATCAGCTGTGTTAAAAATAACGTATACCTCGTATCAGAGCAAAAAAGCTCAGCTCTTCCAACGGCAAAAAAGCAAATCCACCAACTTTTTCATCCCGACACTGTATTTCTCCCTCAGCACCACCGCAACAGCAGCGCGAAAGAAAAAAAAACGAACGACCGCAGGCCAGCGCCTTCGAGCGCGCAAAGAAGGGGGTCAGCTATGCGCGTCCCTGCGGGCAGCTCTGGTCAATGCACCTGCTAATGGCGAGCGACGTGCGCCGGCACATTTCGCGGCTCTAGCTTTTGCATGTGTATACGCGCCGGCGAGGGTGTCCTATCGGGCCGTGTCAATCTTCGCCGTTAATAGCCGGCGTGGAACAACGAGCTGGGGCTCTGGGCAAAGCGAGGCGATGATGAGAGAGCCGAGATTAGGGAGTTATAATAAAGGCTTATCAACGGTTTAAGCTCGCATTAAGAAGGCAAAAAGGGCGAGAATGCGGCAATTTGGGGAACGCTTTGGGGTAATTTAAGTCGTTTGTCGTGGGGTTGACT
>JAPYZA010010869.1:0-14189 GCA_030522685.1 Eupelmus azureus | reverse complement strand
CATATAAAACAATTATATTTTTAAAATAAATAAAATGTATAATCAATTAAAGGTTATATTTTTGTTGTCAATAGTCAAACTTTATATCTAACAAGTACAAAATCATGACTATATATTAATAGTATTAATCCGAAAGCGTATAGGTCTACGAAGCTGTCAATTCATTTAGTGAAACTTGAAATAGAACTTGTTAATGCCCTCTAATACGACGTTTCAGAACTTGCAAAGTTGCGGCAGCCTCGAATTGCTATTGAATTCAAATGATTAATTATACTTGAGCGGGAATGGCGGAACTAGTGCGGATTTGCTAAATTAACCGTTATTTCTCAAGTAAACCGCAAAACTCACAAGTGCCGATAAACTGCTAGCCAAGCTTTGAGCCTTTCTACGGGCGAAACCAGGTATTTGTGCATAATTCTGATGATTGCTCTTAACTTTCGAATTGGTTTGGAAATGCTCTTATTATTTTAGCAGAGAAATAGTCGATGATAGTATAAATAACAATATCGATAGACTTGTAACCAGTAGTTATTAAGACGACTAATTCGAAAAGTGCAGGCATACAAAGTAGGTTAATACAATTTGGAAGAATCCCGAGGTCAGGCGAACTAAAATACGGAGGACAATAGATTTTCGTGAACATTTGCTTTCAAGGGTTTCGGAAAATGCTAATTCCGAAATACAAGTTTAAATTGCCATTGTAAATGTTATTCGCCGTAGCGAATGCGTCCCGACATGGTTTAATAGCCAGGTTATTTCGACAAAACTAGATGCATGCCTTGCTATACTCGGCTGTTACTACTGAAACATCTCCCGCTGAAAGGCTCTAAATGATTCACCTAAATCCTCGCAGCAGACAATTTTATAGCCATTATATTCCCACTTTTTCCACTCTCAACATAAAACAACCACCTAAATCAATTACCATCCTCAAATTAACCCGTCTTCCCTCAAAACCTCTCCCTCGGTCGCTCACCTCGCCTCAAAATTAAACTCCCACCCAACCACTCTTCCCAGTCAGCCGATCCCCAAAAGCACATTACCTCCTCGTTCAATCGGATCAAGCCCCGATGCCACTATAAAGCTCCCACGAACATCCTACCCCTCGAATACCTCTCGCGCAGTCGGCTTACACCCGGGCTCATATTTCGATGCGCGCACGAGGCATTTCTCCCGGCCGATTGATTAGGGAATAGCGCGCGCGCGCTCGAGGGCTGCGGGGGCGTAGTGGGGAGCTTTTGCTCGCTTTGGTGATTAATGCGTCGATTGCTTTCTGCCATTGTACTCGAGCTCTGCCCCCCCCCCTCCTGCCGGCGCCACGGCTCGTTTGTTTATGGGAGAGCTGCATTGATTGCGTTACAGGGCGACGAGGAGGCTGCAGGCCGCAGCTACCGGGAGGCTGCACGTGGGGATTTGTGGGCGCAGTTGCGCGCTTGACTATTGCGGCTGGGAGCGCGCGTGTTTGGACTGGGAGCGTGGATGTAACGACGCGAGCGTTTCAGGTGTATACGTTGCCGGAATTTCGTGACATCTGGGATGTATTAATCAGCGTGGGTTGAGGCGGAGTAAGGCGTGGGTTTGTTTGTTGCGAGCTGCTTTTAGAGCCGGCTTTGGCTGATCGGGATGAATAAAATGCCAGTCTTCATTTGGTTTTGGAGAGGGCGTAGATTGGGTTGGTTTGTTTTTTCGTTGTATTAGGATAAATTTTAAGATTGTCTCTTGTACGTGAGACTAATGTTAAAGTGAATTGCTTTTGATTTTTATTGAGTTCCGGATAGTACGCGGAAAAGTTTCTATCTTTTTTAGCAGATATTTTTTATAGAATTTTTTTTTACATTTAGCATTTCCAGCTGCAAAATATACTCTGTTTATAAGACGATATGATGTTAAGAAAACATATATACTACAAGGATATAGTTTGAATCAATATCTATACTTATTGCGTGCTTAATCAATTACTGAAGTTGATGCAAATGCATGACAGCAAATCTTACGCGTGTTCAAGTGGTATCAGAGGCCACTGCTCTGACTACACGTACAAACAGGATATCGCATATTCATGTGAATAAATCAATTTCACGCTCACAGATACGTGTGAAGCATCAACAAATAACAATTAATACTGGCAATAAAAGTTCTCTTTCTAAATTAAAAAAAAAAAGTATTCTATGGAAAAAATTCTTTTTTCAAGCAACATTTTACCCGTTCTATAACCAAAATTAAGTTTATAAATGATATTATTGCCGTAAATCGCTAAGTTTAAAAAACCGCTACTAATTTATTCTCAATTTTAATTACTTCAAAATATATTTATAATATAATGTTATAAAAATATTGTTTTTTATTATCATAAAGTTTTATCCGTGATGAAGAAAAAGTGTTCTCTGCAAAGCACTCTACTAATCTTGCTAACCTTTATTTGCTCTTTTACAGGAAGTTACGGTTTTTAATAGATGCCAACTTTACCTAAATTGCGAACATGAACCGTAGGATATGGCGCATCGAACAAACGACAATGCTGAAGGGAAGATGGGCGCAAAAAGTAATTGGAGTTCCTAACTACCGAACGCTCGTAATTTAAACGCAAGTACTAAACGCTTGCGCTGTAAAAACGATTTTACTCAAAGCTCTTGTCTAAAGTGCGAGTATGTTTCAATGAAAATATTTCTCGTGTATTTTTCGTAACGACTGCTGAGGCTTATAAAAGAGTTTTACGCGCGACTCGCCCATGCGCTCGACGAATATAAATAAAAAAGCTTTTAATTAGACGCTGCTTTGCCATATAAAATACGTCTCTACGCATTTACTGAATAAATAAAAATCAAGAATATTTTTAATTACTCGTTTTAATCACTGTATGCACTTTAACGCTACATACAGTCGACAAATAATTATAAATAAATGAAAAAATTTGCATTCTGAAATTCGTATGTAATAACGCAAATACGTCAAAACTTGAAATACTATGGAAAATTCCATATTTTATTCAAGATAATCGTTAATCTCAATCAAATATTTTACCTCCCAAAAACTTTTATATCTACTCATAATTAATCACCACACTTACTTCTTCCAAATTCCAAGCCCACCTCTCACACAGTCCCTTAAAATCAGCCCAGGGAAACACCTATCTTGTAACCGAAAAAACATTAATCATCGCACGGAAAACGAAGAGCGCTCAAAAAAGTCTTCATTAAAAAAAAAGTAATTGTCAATTTCCCCTTGAATTTCCCTGCGCCTGACAGAGCCAGCTCGCTTTCCCTCAGCGCCCGAGCGACTCAATTTTCGTGCGAAAGACAATGGCACCTCGTCAACCTGCAAAAATCCGCTCGCTAAAGCTAAGAGATCAGAACGCGCAGTTTTTTTCCGACTATTATTTCTGCCTGAAAAAACGCGCCGCTTGTGTAATTGGGATGCAAAGCTGAACCTTTTTCCCGCTGCCAGGGCATTGCGGGTCAAAGTTTCCATGGCGATGAACCGCAGCGCTGGTATAAACGGAAATAGAGACGGAAAAGTTCCACGCCGAGTTTTGATGAATACGCCAGATCGGCAGTTCGGATGCGTTCATTTTGGTTTGGATGCTAGGGGAACAGTTGAACTCCACTGATTGGCTGGTTAATCGGTGCTTAATCGGATCCCTTGTGGCTTTTTACTTCGATAAGAATCGTCGGCTAAAAAGTGTAGCTGGCAATTATAGATTTCCATCTGACTTGGCCGGTAAAGAGAAGAAAATACGCGGTTTGCCTTTACACGTGTCGTTTTTACAATAAAATGAATACAACGAAGGTTACGTGCGATCGATCAGCTTGCGGATCTGCTCTGGCCGGCCCCCTTTTTTTACTGTTCGGTTCGCGCTTTAAGGACGCGGATTTCTTTTTTTTTTATTGATAATCAGTGCGACTCTTCTTTTGCATCATTCTTTATTTAGATGAGGCTATTTTCGCCTCGGGCTTTAAATTGCCGCGGCTTCGCGTATTGTGAGACTAAAGATAAATTTTATACCGAGGCTGCTTAAAATTTTTAGAATGTGTCAGCTTTCTTGTGCACTTTTGTACTTATATTTTATTTTTTTGTACTAATGAAGATATTGATTTATTGGATATATATTTAATTAAAATTTTGTGTTTTTTCGTTTATAAAAAAAATATATGCATTAATTAAAACAAGGTTTATTAAATAATTGTATTGTATTTATTCAAAAAGAAAAAAAATTTCTTTGTGTCTAACAAGACATTTCTTAAAATCATGGTTATTGCATAATTATTAGCCAGACTATGTATAGTTATAGTTGATCAACCATTATATATAATTAAAAATCTTTTAAATAAAAGTCACAGAAAATTTTCTAGAAATTTTATTTTCAGAATAAATCTTTAACGTATTAAAAGTACAGACTTAAATTACACTATCTATTTTTAATTCTACAACAGTTTTTCAACCACTTGATCAAAACAATTTAAAGCCATAAATAATCCGGTAAATAAAATCATAAAAGCTTAAAGCATATAATCTCCTTGATCCCAGCGCGAGAAAAAAATGCTCATTCTACCCTGATCAAATGGGCGAATCAGCGACTAGGATTTTTTAAAAATCGCGTATAAAGGGAGAAAAGAGAGAGGGAGAAAGAAAAAAACATGGGAGCTATTCAAGCGCGTATCCCGGTCTTTCCACTTAACGAGCTGGGAAATCGAGTCGCGTCGCGCGCATAAAGGAACTTGATAGATCAAAGAGCGCGCAAGCAAGCTCGGCAATGCGTCGAAAAACCCATTTTTCGATCTCTTTTAGAAATTTCCGGAGACTTGAATTTTTACGCGTGGTGTGATTTCGTGCCGATACGCGTGTAAGCGGGTATAAGCTTCAGTTAAGTGATTTCCTTTTTTGTTGTAAATTGTTTAGTGCTGTTCATTATTTTATATGGAATTCAGTTGAGATACAGTTAAGTTGGTTTAATGTGATACTTTTTTATATGGTCCTTTGAATTGCCGGGGAGTTTAAAACGTACTGTTCAAGATTTAATATTATGTGTTGAAGTTTGAAAAATTATTATTTTTTTTTAAACGCCAGCTGAAGTATATAAAGTTTAATTAAACTTTTTTTTTTATTTTATGTGCGGAAGTAAGGATTTGATGAGTGATGAAAAACTCACTTGACGTTGAAAATAGCAACGGCTTACCTGAAACAAAAAGAAAAAAGTAACATTAGAATACAGAAAAAATGTGATAAAAAAAGTTTGCACATATGATCACAAATTAATTTTTAAATAGATTTAAAATAAAAATACAATTTAAAGAAATATAAAGAATAATAATAATGAAATAAATGGTTTATTAAATAAATAATTTATATCCATACATCCATTTTCAAAATTATTTTTCACATTTATAAACTCGATCTATTCATAAACCCTATATCTTTTTTGAAATCACATTCAAGTACAATATCATCATCATAAAAGTTGCGCACTGATACAAGCCATAAAAATCCACTAGCAGTTTAAAAAAGCTCCACAATCCTGAAAATACTCCTGCTTATCCTTTAAAAAAACTCAAAAATCCTCTCCAAAACAACGCCCCCAGAAAAAAATCAATTCTCGTAATAATCCTCAGCTCGCGTCTACGCGAGCGCAAAGACACAAGGTCCCATTGACCGTGCCACGCTCCGTATAATGCTATACATCAGCGTCGTCTCCACTCGTCCACAACTCTCTCTCTCTTTCTCTCTCTCTCTCTCTCTCTCTCTCGGCGGCATTATTTCTGACGTCCTCGCTACAGCCGCTTATCTTTCGCGCGTTCACACATATATGCACACTCTCATCTCTCTCTCTCTCTTTCTCGTCCCACACATAGGCGAACGTTTCGGATGTGTGTAACGTGTCATTACCGAGAGAGCGCCGCGCGCGCATGCAGTTCATTGTCACAGTTCAAGGTGCTGACCGTGCGGAGAGAGTACGTGTATGTGTGCGCGTACTTATTTTCAGCCGCGGGTATAGAGCGAAAGAGAGTGAGAGAGAGAAAGACTGAAAGTGAGAGAGTGCGAGAGAGAGAGAGAGAGAGAGAGAGGTAATGGAGAAGGGGAGTAGGGGAGTAGTGGTAGTAGTAGTAGTAGTCGTCGTCGACGGCGCAATCGATATGCACACGCCGCACGTGACGCGAGCGCCAATCGTTGCCGCGGCGCTTAGGAAGGCGGAACTGCGCGAAGGCTGTGCAGTGCGGGAGCTTTTAAAGAGCGACGACGAGACGCCGGAAGCGAGGAGAGAATGAGAGAGAGAGAGAGAGGGGGGCTTGAAATTCGGGGGGAGGATCGATTTTTTTATTTCGCGGGCAGAGCCGAAGGGAGGTTCGAGGGGCGGGCGGGCAGGAAGGAGGAGGGCGAGCGAAATTTTTTTGTTTTGAGGAGTTTTGGCAACGTTAGGGATTGGTGTGTGGGGGTGGCAATTTGTCTAGGAAGACACCAATGCGGTATTTGTTTTTTTTTGCGGAAAGGTTTAGGGTAGAGGTAGTACAACATGTGCATTTTTAGAGAATTTGTAATTGCTTTGACTATGAGATGCTAAAGAGCTGACAAATAAATTTGATATTGTTTTGAGATTAATTTATAGAAACGAATACAAAATATATTTAATCGAGGCATGATAAGTATTGTTTATATAATTATTTAAAGGGTTTATACAAATAAAATAAGATTTTACAGTGGGAAACTTGATAGTTATTAGTTACATTAGGTAAGAATCAGAAAATGCACTCTCGTGGCTCACCATGCCCGACTTTTTCTACTTCACAACATGTACCGTAATAATTGAATATTTTAGACAGTAGTGATAATATGTGAATAACATTTTTGTTATAAAAAGAAAATGAAATACTTAAGTACTTTATTTTTTTCGATAAGAAAAATGTTATTCACATGTTAGTGCCTCATATGCAAAAGCTTCATGTTTGAATAAGACCAAACGTTATTTCACATTTTTACAATAAAATTTTTGTCAAACAAAATTATACATTTAACAATATTATGAATTGTTTAGTTAACAATGGAAATTTGTGTAATTAATAAATAATTCCAATGAAATTATTTTATTTTTTTATAACTGTTTATAAGCTAAATAATTTAAGACTGGTATTTAATGGTATTTGCATAATTATATTATTTTCCGTGTTGCAAGAAATGATTGAATTACTTTAAATTTAAAATTCTAAATTAGAACGTGGAAAATTAATTGCTTCGCTGTGTTGAATTTTATATTTATCTACTTGTATATTCCAATAATGCCGATTGAAATTGCCAATTTTCTAATTTACAAAGTACATCTCTAATAGCCAAATAAAATAACTTTTTCACAGTAATTTAAAACAAATTGCAATACCAAAAACAAAAAAAGTATGTCAGTATAGTAACTCTTCCTCACGCAGTTACTATAATTCATGCTAAACGAAAATCGACCTACTTTCCCCCAGAAAGAAAAAAAAACACACACACACACCCCATTACGCGAAATTACAGCAGCTTGGCCACACTCAGAAATTGAAAATTTCCAAGAGTTTCGCGCTCTCGAACTCTCTCGTCACTTACGAAATTAAAATAGCAAAGGCAAGAACGCCACGTAGCCAGCTAAAGGACAAGGGTAAAGAAAATTGGGCGCCTGCGCGAGCTGCATAGACCACGCGCGGCCGAGCGCGCCGGCGTGCTGTTCTTCGATCCTTGTCTCGCTAATTTTTCTCCTTCGCCCCGGCCGAAGGCCAGAGACAATGAGGAGATTATACGTCGGCCTGTGTGTATATGTAAGCTCGCTCGCGCTCGGCGCTCGTGAATAGCCGGAGAGCTTTAGCGCTTTATAGATTCTCCGGCAGTTTTTAAGGCCTTTCAAATGAGAATGAGGAATTAGCGGCTGCGATGAGAGAAGTGGCTCTTTTGAGAATGGGAATCTGTGAAGTCGATCGCGATGTATACGTGTTGTGAAATTTCTTTGAACGATTGTCTTGGCTTTTCATTAGCCGGCGATGGTTCGGTCAAGGAGGATATCGTGTTGTTGTATTTTGTGATTGCAGAATATGAAATATACTTAATTTTACGGTTTGTTTTTTACAGGGTCAGAGAATAAGTTTTCTGAGAAATGATATTGATTGCAAAAGAGTATATCGTTGGCTAAAATTTAAGTCTATCCAATTTTCTACTCTTATATTTTACTCGACTATCTTTCAAAATTTTTTGAAAAATTATTATTCTTCTTAGATTGCACCCAAACAGCTTGAATGATTTTCAGTGGCAGATTAAGATTCTTGTAATTCCCTGAGAATCAATGCCAAAAGTTATTTATTCAAGAAATGCACTGTGAAAATGTTCCAAATGTCTTTCTCAAGCCGTTCTCGTACAAATGAAGACTATAAAAGTTTATCGTAACCAAAGTCGCTGACAAAGATATGCTAGTCTCTCGCTAAAATTTAATGACTAAAACTATTCACGTGAATTATTGGTGTTTTACAGAAAGTTTAGCAACAAACACGTCTGTATTTCGTATCCAGCCGCAGCTCGTATCGTTTAATAAAAGCTCCTCGTTTCGCCGGTAATAGCCCGCCTCTATTTCCTTTTTTCGTGTAATGGCCGAGCTCAGAGCGCCGAGCGCGACCCTGCCAAAACTTTAAATACGTCGAAACTTAGTAAGCGCGTTCGAAGATTTGCGAATGACGTAAGGGTAAATAAAAACGGCTGCCAATATTGCCTTGGCACTGACACGCGGACCTCTCGGTGAGGGAGAGAGAAAGAGAGATTTTGATCCCTTGATATACCTAGGTGTTCTTTTTCGGTGAAAGATTCGTTTCGACGTGTATTTTTGATATGTATTTATGTAACGCGTCGAGAATTTTCGAGTACTTGGAGGAAGTTTTATTTTTTAGCATAAAGTGAGTAAAATATTTTTAAGAAACAATTGCGTGGGAGTGTAGTATTAAAATAGTAACGTTTATCTATGATTCAAGCAGCGGTCATTATATCTTGAGTAATAATGAATTTTAAAGTCTTTGCTATTACGTAAGAAGCTATTTACTATAATTACAAGTTTTAAAATACTTGCTTCTGATAATATTTCTTTTTCTTGTAACTGATAGTTTTGAAACGCTTCAAAGAAAACTTACTCATCGGCTAGAATATGTTGCTTTTTATTAACGCGTTTCCGCAAAAGCTTTACAAGCATTTTCTTTCTGTTGCAAATCAATCCAGATTCTCTAAATTATTTAGCAACAAAAAAATTGCAGTATCGTAAACTCTCGAGACAAAAAATTTTAATTTCGCCATTCTTTTCCTCCTCCACATTGAGCGCGGCGTAAAAAATCCTCATTTTCGCGATTCTTCGAGCTGAAATGAAAATTTTTAAGCCGCGCCAAGTCAGCGTCTACACAGCTCTGGAATTACGCGCGGAAGCCGCTTGCACTTGCGAAAGTTTACCGAGACACGCTAGGAGCATCGACGAGGCTTGAGAGATTTCGTAAACAAAGAACGGGATTAAGACGAAAGTGCAGAAGAGAGCGGCGCCGAAAATTTACGTCGGCGCCCCGAGCCTCATAAAAAATGAGAATTTCGTTAAAGCTTCAGCTCTTTCTTTTTTGTTTGTACATAAAGCTCAGCGCTTTTTTCTTCGTGCACGCTTTTGTGCGCCTGGCTTTTTACGAGGGCAAAGTTATTGCGAGAACTTTTTTACCTGTGCCGCATTATACGTTGATCGATTTCCAAGTTTCGGACGTGTGTAAGCGCGGAAAGATTGGATTTCACTTAGAACGAATTTTCGCTGTAAATAAAGTTGTAAAAAGTCCGGCGAGGTGTATATGTAAAACGTTTTTCGATCGTAATCTTCGTTAATGTATGTCGGTATTTGTGTTATTACGGCGCGAAGGTTAGTATGTTAATTTGAGAGAAAATAAGTTAATTTGTTAAATAATAGTTATCAGTAAGAGTCGCATTTTGTTATTATGTTCTTTTTATTTAAACTATCGATAAAAACTTATTTCTAAAGATTTGAAAAGTTTTAATGTTATTTGTAGAGTCTTTGGCAGCAGACCAGAACAAAATTAATACAGTTACATGCTGTAAAATCAGATTTATGTCATTTGGCAAGGTTATTTATTTTTATTACGCATACTCAATGTTTAACAATCTAATTTTATTATTTTAAATTGTTTTTTTAATTTTTGCTATAATAAATTAAATGAATTCATTGTTTGATTGATGAACACACGAAAGTGGATAATAGTACATTATGTACTAAGGGAGTAAAGTCGCTTATTATTCCCAAGGGTGGTTTGGTGCTCGAGCAATGCGAGGGTAAAAGTGAGTTTACTCCCGAGGTGCGTATAGTACTTTATTCCCCCCTTATTTGTTTTTATTTTATTTTTTTAATAATATTTCGATTTTTTCTAGTACAAATGCTAGCAGGGAAATAATGACCGAGGAGGGAAAAAGTGGCCTAGGAGGGAAATGATGGCCCATTATTTACCTCCTCGAGATTTTCGGAAATGATATACCACTTTACACTTGCCTTTTTGGGGAAATAAGTGGCCATTATCGTTAAGCTGGGGATAAAAACGTATTCAATAATAACTAAAACTCTATCTCCTTTATAATTTGTTTATCAATTATCATTCTCTTCAAATAAATTCAATACTAAATTCACGCATTGGAATCTTTCGGATATTCCTATCACATAAACTGTTCAAAATCACGATAATCTTTCACGAGAAAAATAAATCCGACGCTCAAACGTTTTTTTACCTGCGGCACGGTCCAGCCGTTTTCACCTCGAGTCCGCTGAGAGCCGTTCTCAATTATTCAAAAATCTCTAACGCCTCTGGCTTACCTTTTTCGCCTTTATCACTTCGAAGCCGCTCCCGCTACTTTTTCCCGTCCGCTAATAAATAAAAACTCGAGGGGCCAAAGACAGGCCTTTAATTAAAAGATTAAAATGCACCAAAGTAAGCAAGAAGAAAAAAGGGAAAAACCTCGAACTGCCGCGTTTCTTGGCTCGCACGTGAAAAAGGAAAAAAGCGGTCCCTTTCATATACATGAAGCCCCGCGCGAGCTAGCAAAGAAGCTCAAAGGAGCGTCCTGCCAGTCGGCGAGGGAGAGAGTGAGAGAGTGAGAGAGGATTGAATTCGCAAGGACTTGGCTGACGAGGGACCCTACCTTCAGCAGCACTTCGACGTCATTTACAATTCGAATCGACGACCGACTTCTTCATGAGAGAGGCGAGAGAGAGAGAGAGAGAGAGAGAGACTCTGAGGGATGTGCGCGTAAGTTAAAATCGCTGGTGAAAGGTGGAATGGTTAAAGTTGAATGATTTTAATGCTCTGAATTATTATCGTTAGGGTCGTATCGTTGAGATTGAGATTGGACGCGTAAATCGGTTTTTTTGGGGGGAATTGAATGTAGCAACTCAGAAGTGCTTTATACATATGGATTTCGTAAATCACTGTAGTTGCTTTCTTCATTGTAGTTTTTTGTATTTATCAAAATAATGTTTTATTTACTTCTAACAATTTCCTTAAAAAAGCGAGGCTTTGTTTATAAAAGATGTATAAAATTAAGGTTAAATAGATTTTAATATAAATAAATTTTTATTTTACAAATAATTTAAGAGAAGTTAGAGACAATCTGGTAGGGAAATAATTATAATTTAAACATGTAAATTTAAACCAGCACTTCGATAAATTTAAAATTTTACGTACCTTATAATTAAAAAGATTTAATTTACTTTTGATAGTATAATTAAATTTACTTTGCAGTATAATAAACTGTAAATACATTTAAATAAGAAGTAAAATAAAACTCGATAATTCTGGACTTTATCCCAATGGAAAATTAAATCATTTTATAATTCACGGTAAAATTTAAAAATCATAAAATCTTACAATACACTTTTCCACAATCAACATATACAGCAGTACTCCCAAATAAAATGCGTACGTTCGCTCCTACCGAAAAACTCTCGGAAAAAATAATCCCTAAACGATTTGAATAAAAGCAAGAACACCCGAGTAAAAAAATTCTTCTCCCCAATTAACTTTTAAGCAGCTTTATTAGTCTCCGGAGAAAAAAAGCCACGGGAGAGAAAGAGAGGCCCGGGACAAAGAGAGCGAGCGAGATGGAAATGCGCCGCCGAATAAATTTGCCCGCGCGCACGGGCCGGTCGAAAATAAAAAGAGCGCCGCCCGGCGCGCGTGTGCCCGGGAAAATTCATGGCAAGCGCGCGCTTTATAATTGGCAATTTCATCTGCGTCCGCGGCCGCCGAGCCGCGGAGGGGGGATTGATTTATCGAAAACTGACAGGCTCTGCTTAACCGCGCGCCGAGTAGCTCTGACAAAATGCACACGATTCGATCGGCCGAGAGAGCAGGCAGGTTGGGTGGGAAGAGAGGCGAGGGCGCGGTTTGAACGAAAAAATTTGCCGAACTGGATTTTTCGACGTGGAAAGTTCTCATTGAAAAGCCAGCTTTTCCGCTCTCGTCGCTGTCGTGTTTTTGGCTCGCTGGAGCGTTATGGTTTGTCAATTAATTCGCTTGACGGGCGTTGATGCTGCTCTAATTTTTTATGGTAATTTAGCTTTGGTGTTTTGGATTAGCTGAGTTGTTAACGGTTGAGCATTGGCGTTTGATTTGTTTTTTTTTAAGGCATAAAGTTCTTCGAGCTCAATTTGTTGACGATTGATCGAAAATAACTTGTTTAAAAGATATTTATTCAATGAAAGTAAAAAGCAGTTAGTGTGTTTTTATATGCTAATTTTAAAGTCTTCTTTAATTAGGTATTAAATTTAATATTAGAATTAATTATTTGTGGTCAGTCAATAACTAATAAGTCGTGCCATTATAGTGTTTTAAGGTACTTTGATAATTTTTTAAATTACTACTACAATTACTACTTTAATAAAACTACTTAATTATTGACAAAAAATTTAAGGGGCTCTTAAAGCTGAAACGTAATTTTCTGATATCTACTTATAACTGAAATTTTAACCAACTCATTAATATTCGATAAAAAACTTTCCCCCACAACCTAATAAAAAAACTAGATCATTTCAAGCGTTACTCAATCTCTTAACTAGACACTAAAATCGCCTCAATCCAACAACTCTTCTTCACCTCTTCCCAACCGCTTAAACCATACCACCTCAACATCTCAAACTCCCTACATCAACAGCGCGTCTTTAACGACTCGCCAAACATTAATGCCAAATCCTCAGCGTCGTAAGCGCATAAAAATAAACAGCAAAATACGCGCGTGAACTGCGCGACGCACATTTGGAATTCGGCCGCTCGGCTGTGTTTGTCCGGCTCGATAATCGGCCCAGCGCGCACCTACCAAGCAAGTATACAAAGAAGAAAAAGACTCGAGCATTCTGTTTTGTGCGAGAGCGCAGTAGGAAGCCATTAAAGCTACGTGTTTCGAGTTTAAAATCCGATAGCCGCCGTGCGCGCTTCTCTCTCTTTCTCAATTTTCTACGGGAGGATGCGCGCGCCGCGAGTTTCTGCAGCGTCAGCCAGCGCATTTTTATGCGTGCATTTTAAAACACTTTTTAGCGATATTTTTTATCGGTTTTCGGGTCGCGCGGCGCTGTGTTCTTTATTCACTTTTATTTGCTTTCTCGTTTTTTTCGGGAGAGGATGTGGGCAGCGCAGTGTCGGAGATGATTGTCGGAATGTTTTAAGTGTATATTTTTGCGGAGTTATCGTTGGTAGGCTGGTTTGGTTGGACTTTTTTGGTCGTTATTTGGAGAGTTTAAGAGAGATTAAGATGTATTTTGATATATAGTTTTCTATTAATGTTGAGATGAAAGCAGTTTTATCATAGGTGAAAAGTTACAAAATAGTAAAATACTTCATTCTTTGCATACGAAATCCTAGCGGAAACAATATTTCTTATTCAACTCGCACACGCCTTAAACCTTTCCAATTGTAAATATTTCTATTTTCCTCGATATCCTTGAAGCAATTTCTATAGCTTTTGAGGTCAGACAATATAAATTCAAGATGAAATTTTGAAATTTCAAAATTTTGAAACATTTTAAAACAGTAGCCATTCTTACGATATCGAAAAATCTCAAATCATATATAATTTCAATAATCATATCCACATTACACAAGAATAATGCCAGTGCCGTCCAAAATCCTCCCCTTTCTACTCTCCTCGGACGTAATTTTCGTCTCCTC
>JAPYZA010010866.1:0-10043 GCA_030522685.1 Eupelmus azureus | reverse complement strand
TTTATTTTAATTTATTGCTATGAGTTGTATACAACAAAAATCTGTGATACTCTTTATGTTCGAAGGTGATACCTGCATAGCAGCGCTCTACCTCCAGTGCTAGAAATCGAAAACTATCGATCTTCAAAAAGAGGCCTACCCCCTCCACGGGAGTTTCCGGACCTGTGTATACGACCGTGCTGCGACCCCTCCTCCTTCTATACGACCGTGCTGCGACCCCTCCTCCTTCCCCCACTCTAACTGTGTGAGTGGGGGAAGCGCCGGCCATGTTGCGACTGCGAGACGGGACTACTTATAAGAGAGAAGCCGCCTGCACACGGCAGTCGTTGCTCGAATCCAAGACCGTCCGGATGTAATTTCGATAGAGTATAAACCTCCTCATCAAAACTACTCGACTCTATTATTTCTCTCTCCTTCCACCCGGATATTGGAGACCCGAATTTTTCGTTCCCCATTCGTCGCATAATCATCGACCTATACGCTCCTGTCGCGTAAAACAGTGTGACGCTCAGTGACCCCGCAACCCAGTGGCTCTAATAGTACAAAAGGGAAAAATTAATCTCACGACGTTGATGTTTGTGTCAGTCGGTTGAGGTTGAGTGCGTCGTGCGTTTCGATAGCGAGGCTTCCGCAATATTTTTCTTAGTTTAGGTAGCCTAACACACATCCAATATGGATGATTTACAGAATTACAAACTGCAGCTTCAGCAGGTGAGGAAATAACGTTTGAACATTTGTGTGTCGATTGGTGTTTTGATGTAGTTGTTTTTCTTACATGTACTATGGTTTTGTTTAGGTTGAAGCTGCTTTAACGACAGATCCAGACAATGAAGAGCTGCTGAAGCTGAAAATTGATCTGGAGGAGGTTATCGAATTGACGCAGGAACTGGTGAAGTCACAGCAGCAGGAGAAGAAGCCTGCAGAATCGGAAGAGAAAGATGCGGAGCTACTGGCGATGTTGGCCAGCAAATGGAAAGTTGGCGATCAGTGCATGGCCCCATGGAGCGAGGATGGAAAGTGAGTATTGTTTGGTACTTGATCTAAAGTAGATATTACAGATTTTACATTACATTTGTTATGCAGTATAAATAACAAAGTCTTTGCGTGTTTATTGATATTATTAAAGTTGGAGTTAAAAAAATATTCTTTAAAAATTAAATTTAAATTAAATTTCTTTAAAAAAATATTATCAAAAATTTCATATACAAAATATTATAATTATACTTAATGTTATATAAATACTTTTTAGGTTTTACGAAGCAACAATTGAATCCATAGGTGAGGATGGAACTGTACATCTTACTTTCAATGAATATAAAAATAAAGATGTTGCAATGCTTAGTCAGTTGAAAAGTGCGGCAAAGAGACCAGCGTCAGATTGGGCAGACCAAAAATCAAAGTAAGTTTTAATAATCTTTGTATTAACTACTAATTTTGTTTGTAATTTTTGTTTATGAGTTTGAAGGTCACAGTAGTTGATTGACAAAAAGTTCATACATGCTCATTGAAGAAAAATATATATTCATTTTGGTGATGCGCAAAAAAATACTTTAGTTTCCTTACTTAAGTGCTTCAAAAAGTACTTAAGCAAATGGGCATAAGTACTTAGCAATTAGGTACATACAAATTTCATGATTTTTTATTATCTACTTAGTTTTACATTATTAATAAAACATTTCTATTGTATGTAATAGAACTCTAATATGTATCTGACAGCCAAGTACTTGGACCTGTCTATTAAAGTACATACTTTTCATTAAATTTGTGCAGATAAGATAAAATACTTTTTTGCCCATCTCTTTTTGCTACTTTATAGTTTTTGAGCGTTATTTGTATTTTATTTTCATAGAAAGGAACTAATGAAACCTTGCCAATCAGCTACTTGCATCAGAGATATTTTAATTTATTTTCTATAGTTTAACTAGAAGGGACTTACTAAGCTTAGTACAATATGACTAATGAAACATTTTCCTTTCCTTGTCCTTTCCAAACATGTTCAAAAATCCGCTGTATGTGAATTTGGCACGGCTTGAATTTAAATTATGTTTACTATCGACTTAATGTTTGGCGATGTGTGCTGACTTTTGTCATTGGAACTCACACTTCAGGAAAAAGTAAGAAATTTCATTTCATCTTGTCAAATGCCAATTAAGTCAATATTGTGTTTTATCTCTAACCTCAAAATCATTTTTGCCTCGTGCGACTTTTCACCCTCGCTTCGCTCGGGCGAAAAACGTCTCACAAGGCAAATAACCACCTTCCACACCCGTATCGAAATGTACTATTTCACCTGATATTATTTATATTTGTCTAAGCTTTCATTCCTAGATAATTCTGCATCTGTTATATAATAGAAATAATAAAGTTTATTTTCTTTTTTTAGAAAAATGCAAGTGTCTGCAGTTGCAGGTATGGATCCAAATAAACAACGTGAATACTTAAAAAAAAGGAAACAAAGAAAGTTACAACGTTTTAAGGAGTTAGAAGAAGAAAGGGAACAAGAAAAAAACAAGTGGTTGGCATTTGCGAATAAGTCAACGAAAAAAGGTGTAATAAAGAAAAGTATTTTTGCTACTCCAGAAAATGTTAATGGCCGAGTAGGCATTGGTACCTGTGGAGTTAGTGGGAAAGAAATGACCAAATTCAGTAATGGTGAGAAGTGGAGACGAGGAACGTAAATCTGTATAAAAGTTGACTCTTCTAGACTTTTATGGTGGATAATTGTTATCATAAATTTAGATAAAATTCGAATGTCTCTTACATCAACTGTACTTGTCGTTATCTTCAATCAAAAGCATCGAAAAGCTTTGATTGCTCTTCAGTTGTGAAGCTTAATATAAGATTGTGAAAATGTATGTATGTATGCGTGAACCTGTGAGTGTGTGTCCATAAAAGAAGAGGCGTTTTGTCGATAAGTGCACATTTTTTTAGTTATTAATTCTTTGCAATCTTAAAGAAAAAAGTTCTTACATGTACTGTAATAAATACTAAAAAATAAAATAATATTTTAAAGGTCACTGTTTTTTTATATCATGGAGAATGGATCACAACAGAATCTTAAAATCTACATTTTTTATAATAAAAAAGAGAATTTAATTTAAGAGAAATTACGTTATGTTAAAATCATATGTAATAATAAATATATGTATAAATAAATTTTTATTTAAAAAAAGAAAATGTTACAATTTTACCACAATCTTTTTAGTCCCAATTTAAAATCCTATGTCCAAACTATTTACCTCTGAACCAACAGTAACTCATAGCAATAATTTAAATTTAAAAACGATCAATACAAATCACAAAAAAAATACGTTCAGCAAAACATTATTCTCCAACTCCCATCATCAAATTACCTCATGCCTACCCATTTCGGAGCAAATATAAGTATATTTGGACACCGCACAGCGGCCCGAACCTATACCCACACACATATATACATCTATATTATCCCCAGCGCAATCCCGCATACTCAGCACCCCCACCACCTTTGCTCCTACCTACACAGTATATATATAGGTAACACAATTGATCCCATATGTTCCTCAGAAACATGGCTGCCCACGCGGCTCACAGTAGGCTCGCGACTGCTTTTTACCGTTATCGCGTAAAAATGACGCGTTATCATTGATTCATCGCTCGACTCGAGGGTCCTCGGCGAAGCATCCTCCTGGCCTCGGCAGAGGACTTCTCGATTTTCTCGTCCGATGCTGACGTGGAGCGGCGCACGACGAGCCGGAGTACGACGCTGTTTTTCGAGAGGTTTGTTGTTCTTTCGTAAGGGACTGATTTCGCGCTCGATCAGAGCTTTTTTAAAGCTGCTTTTTCATAGCGCTGAGGTGTCATTGTAAGGATTGGGCTTGGGTGGAAACTGTATTAGGGGTTTTGATGATTGAGGGGGTAGATGTGTTTGTTAGGTTTGGATTTTATGTTAAAAATCACGTGTGAAGTATTTTGTTGTGGATGAAATTTTTCTTTACTTTCAGGAGATATCGTAAAAATGACTGGGATTACAAGCGATTTTTGAATGAACGGTACAAGATTGCAGGCAGCATGATTTAGTTGTAAGCTTGTAGAGTACAAAGTCTGAAAATATGGACTCTTACGAGAGGAATCGAGGCGACAATGGAAATGATCGAGATGTGGACTGGTCCAGATATGGGCTTGGAAACGCAGAAAGAAGATCCTCTCGGTCAGAAAGTAGAGGGCACGAAGATTTGGGCCCTGAAATGTATCAAACTGGTACGAATGAACTCTTTGCACAAGAATATGTAAGTATCCGCTTGATGTGACTGTATCTAAATTAATTTTGGAATTTATGCAGGTTTATAATTTTACAAAATTCATTTCTAGAATTCTGATCCATGGTGGAAATCAAACTTCTTTATATCCCAGCCAGTTTTATTTGGTACCTGGGATGGTGTATTTACTTCCTGTCTTATAAACATATTTGGAGTCATAGTGTTTTTGAGATCTGGTTGGATAGTTGGCCAAGCAGGAGCATTAAATGCCGTATTAATAATATTTTGTACAGGTAAAAAAAGAAACTATTATTCTAAGTTATCAAGACAATTATATTATTCTAAGTTATCAAGACAATTATATAAAACAATTATACTATTACTGTAAATATTTGTATGACAATCATTATTATTGCCAATATTATTTATTTATTGAAAGAAATTTTTCTTTTTAGTGTGTGTTGCATTAGTGTCAGTACTTTCAGCCGTTGGAATTTGTGAAAGGTGTAGAGTTGAAAGTGGAGGAGTATATTTTTTACTATCACATGTATTAGGTTCACGATTTGGAGGATCTATAGGTCTGATGTACTGTTTTGGTCAGGTAAATATTTATAATATGTTTTCAAATCATAATATGCAGTCTTTTAACTTGTAAAAATAGCATTAATAGGTATATTAACAAATACTACTATATTAACAAATATTATAGGCTGTGGGATGCGCCTTAAATGTTTTGGGTTTTGGTGAATCCATGGCTGGACTTGTTGGTCTTGAATCTATTTGGGCACAAAAAGGTTTTGCTTGCGCTGCAGTGATACTTTTATCTGTAATAAATGTTGCTGGTGTAAAATGGGTCATAAAGCTCCAATTTATTCTTTTGTTAATTCTATTACTTGCTGGACTTGATTTTATAGTTGGAAGTTTTACTCATGTTGATCCAAGTATGTATATTGAATGAAAATCAATATATCTGAAAAATTTTCAAGAAGAATAACATGTCACTATATTTTTACTATTTTAGAGTTTGGTTTTCTTGGGTGGTCCATGGAAACATTAAAAAATAATACTTTTCCTGCATATCAACACGAGGCTAGTTGGTTTACTGTATTTGGAGTTTTTTTCCCTACTGTTACTGGAGTACTTGCTGGTATTAACATGAGTGGAGATTTGAAACATCCATCTACTGATATTCCCAATGGGACCTTAGCTGCTTTGGGTCTTAGGTAAATTTTTATAAATAAAATATTTTACGAAAAATTTATAAATACATTTTAAATAAATTTTAACACGTGAAATATTTTTTTACAGTACAATTTTATATTTAATCTTCTCCCTGTTCCTTGCGTCAACATGCAGAAGGATAGATTTGCAAACGAATTTTATGATTGCCTCGACTGTTTCCGCGTTTTCCGTCCTTTTGCTTGCCGGTCTTTACGTTTCATCATTTAGTAGTTGCTTAGGCGCCATGTATGGGACACCTCGTGTTTTGCAATCTATTGCAAGTCAGAACGTTATTCCTGGAATAAGCTGTTTACAAAGAGGAGTATGTCATCAGCATTAAATCATATTAAAAGAATGAATAAATTTATTTAGAATATATGATTATACTGGTTGAAATCTTAAAGTAGTAGGCAGTAGGCAGTACATTTTGTTCAAAATTCTTTTAATCATAAAAATTTTTCATTAACTTATTGTTTTAGCATTGAATCAATTCATTTAATTATTTAAATTAAAATAATTTTTATTTTACTAAATTTATTAATTTTATTATTTTACTTATGCTTATTCAATATACATTATTAATACATTATTAATTATTTCAGAGAGGTCCTAACAAGGTACCAATTTATGCAATGTTGGTTGTTGCAATAGTTACATCAACATTTATCATGACCCGAGATATAAATTCTCTTGCACCAATAGTAACAATGCCGTTTCTCTTAACGTATGCTTGCATGGACTATGCATATTTCGCTCTTGCGCAAACTTTTGATTTAAGGCACTCTCGGGAACAGAGATTTTCCGTACAATCACCGTCTGCAGACAGAAATTATGGTACATCTGATCGAAATGTTTTAGTAGAGGCTGAAAATGATCTTGATAGTCTATTTCCTGAAAGAACTAGACACAAGAATCTCGTGGTAAATAACTTTTTTTATATACAAAATATTATATTTAACAAGATTATACTGACATATCTATTTTAAATATATTTATAGCGAAACTCTAGTATCGAAAGCAATGGCATTATAGATTCGTCACCGAGCATCGAAGACAATAACAGCGTGACATCTGAAGTACAAAGAAAAGTTCATATTCACGGAAAATTAGGAAATTGGTACAGCCCGTTTTGTAACAGATGGTTTTCTCTATTGGGAGTTAGTATTGACTTATTTTTTAAAAATTTTAAGTTTATTTTTAAATATTAAATATTAATTTCATTCTTTCAGGCATTGGTAAAATTGTTAATAATGTTTTTGGTTCACTGGGGCTATGCATTAGCAAATATAATTGTTTGTTTTCTTGTTTGGAGTTATATTGGCCATGCTAATCCTGCAGTAAAACCGGGAGTATCGGCTGAATTTAAATTTTTTGAATGGCTCAAAAATTCTCTTTTAAGATTAATGGGGTAAATATTTATTACAAAATTATTATATAATATGATATTAAAATAAATTGCAAACTAATCATAACGTAATTATTCTTTTAGGAGGAAAGTTTATGATTACGAACAAATTGTCGTAACACCAGTTCATCCAGGCGTGGAAACTTGTTCCGCCCAACTAAATGAAGAGAATGAAGACTTTGCGGGAAGACGACGATATCATCAGATTGCGAACGTAACAGGTCAATATGTCACTGTTGAATAATCGTCTTCTACAAATAAAAATTTGCAATCAACAAAGTATTTTTCGACAATTAATTACAATTTTCACGAGGCAGCTTACTAGTGAGATTTGATTGAGTGAGCAAAACGATAATCACTTATAAATCAAGCATGTGTATCTCTTAAAAAAAGCAAATTACAAAAAAAACAAAGGTTTCAAATCTTTGTTTAAAAATTGTTATATATGATTTCTTATATATAATTTTATAGTTTTTTTTATTACAAGAGATAACAAGAATTGTAAGACTTACGCACAGCCTAATGTTTGTACTGCCCTTTAAGTATATTCCGTTATTGTACGTACATAACATGTAACCAAAGAAAACGAGGGTCCACTTTGACGTATGTTTTCACAGCTTGATCATCTTACACATTAATGCGAGATTATGTATTTATTTATACATTGTATGTAAAAGAAATTAACTATAAAAATTTATATACGTACCGACGCAAATGAAATTATGACGTTACCACAACTTGTACTTTTTCGGGCAACGTTATTTGTAATACTCTGTATAATAATTAAGGCATAATATATTGTATATGTTTATACGATGTCACAGTTTTTATATTAATTTAACAATAATAATGTTTTTTATCTTAATCCGCTTGTTCTGTTGATCTTGCCATAAAATTTTGCCTTTTTAAAACGATAATTTTTATATGTATTTGGTTGAAGCTAAATGTCTTATATTTATAATAATAATATTAGAACATATACAGAAATAATAAGATAAAAATAATACTGGGAAACATGTAAAAATGTTCAAAATTAAAAACATAAATAAAAAGTTAATATTTTCCAAGAAAAGCTTGAATGTTTAAGTATAAATTTTCGAATGCGTACTTTAATTATTAAATTAAAAAATAAAAACAACAATAAATGATTCATATAAAATATTAAAAATAATATGAACTGTTTAATAAAATGCATTATGAAATTTAGAAATTGAATTTTTATTGCCATGTTATCGTTATGATTCGACTTGTGAAGATTTTACAAATAATTAAGCTAAAAATTTCAATTGTTTTCGTAAAATACAGAATTATTTGATTAGTGTTAAAAAAATTTCAAACTATATAAGCAACGCTTTAATGACAATTATCATACATTGTTCAGAAATTGAAAATTCTTGTAACAAATAAAAACTTTCCTAATCCAAAAAAAATAAATATAAAAAACGTTAATAAACATTTTCAAATAAATAAAAAAAGTGTAAAAATTCACACTAAACACATTTCTTGTTTGGTCCTTAGAATCTACACCTAAAATACAAAAATGCTTAAAACGATATACATAAAAAACTCACCGTTTTAAAGCAAAAAATTTATTTAACAAAACAGCTTATTGTATCTCTTCAATGATATTGCCGAAATTCAACGATCAAAGCTTACTAAAAAGTGGTTCGAACTTCCTAAGTTTCCTGAACAGCTTGAGCTTGGTGAGCAAAGTCTTTTTTATATTAATTGAATATTTACATGAAAAATTTGACAACGGCATAGTATAAATCTGTGAAGTATTGTTCTAGTGACTTCATAGTAGTACTTTTCAAATAACTACATCTTAGTTAAAAAACATTAAATTGAAAAAAATTATTTTATTCCAACCTGTTGAGGTTGGATAATGGCCACTTATTTCCCTGAAAAGGCGCGGTGAAAGTGGCCTATTATTCCTGCAAAACTCGAGGAGGGAAATAATGGGCCATTATTTCCCTCCTCGGCCATTATTTCCCTGCAAGCATTTTTATTAGAAAAAATAGAAAAATTATTGAAAAAATCAAATAAAAACAAATAAGACAGTTAAGGTGGGAATAAAGTACTATATGCACCTCGAGAGTAAAGTCAATTATTCCCTCGGGTAATTACCTCGCTTCGCTCGAGCAGTAAACGCAGCCTTGTGAAAAAATATTCTTGTTCGGGCAGTAAACTTACCCGCGGGAAAAATCTGCTACTTTTGCCCCTTGTTGCATAATGTACTATTACTATTATTGACATTATTCTTTTCTACCGGGGTGTAAACTATAATTTTAAAATTTATTATATTATAAATAAATAAATAATTGAATAAATAATAAATAATTAATTTTTTAGTGAAAATTCTTAATAAATATGATTTATTAAAATATGATTTATTACAAACATTTTTATAAATATTTATTTTTATTCACATATGAATTTATTTTTATTTTATATTTTTAATAATCATATTTTTGAAAAAAGCAGCTGATAAATCAGCAATGATTTTTAGGCAAATCTACACCCGATTTATTAGTTGGTTTATCTCTTAAATGGTTTTTATAGCAGAGTTGTGTGCTCTGTACTTGAAACATTCTTTAATATTAGTAAAATAATTATTAAAAAAAAATACATTCAGTAGCATAATGTTTATTTAATTACAAACTCGATGCTTCTTGATCAGGAATATTGATTAAGCCATCTTTGTGCCAATAATATCTTGGTGGACCCATACTAAAGCAAAATTTATCCATTAAAGGCTCATCATTTTCAACATAATACATTAAGTAAAAATTACACATTTCATCATTATTTGTAGTACCAACGTAAGTCCAATGATCGCGTTTACTTTGCATTGTGCATCGGGAAGCTAAGCTATCCCCATATTGTAAAGTACCATTATAATTAATATTGTAAAACATTTGAGGTGTAAGAGGATCTCTTTTGCCAAGTTCTATCCAATCATTATTTTTAATAGCATATCCAGAAACAATTTTTCCTAAACTGTGCGTATGAACTCTGTAAGCAAATGGATGAAGGGTTTTATTTTCTGTAATTTGGCAAGATGCTTCCATATATTCTATACTATGAGGTGGAATACCACCACCTGTTCCTAGGATATAAACACCAGCTAATTTGTTCAAAGGATGTTTTGTAATGTGCAATGTTATACCAGAATCATC
>JAPYZA010010862.1:0-11175 GCA_030522685.1 Eupelmus azureus | reverse complement strand
TGAATAACAAACTATAAATTAGAATAGAACTATCTTAAATAAAATTAAACTTGTTACTCACCTTATGCAGTGGAGATCGGTACTATGATGTTGAACCGACTCTGAGTGTAGTAGAGAACTACCCCAGAGTCGGGAGCGATCTGCCTGAAGTTGGCGACGCATGCCCTTTTATACTAGGGTCAGTAAGTCCCCCACCCCTGCACTTTCAGGTGCTGTTACTTCTGCAGAAAACGATTGGTCTTAAATTTCTGCCAAAATTGGGGGGAGTTTGTTCCAAGGAGTTTGTACCCTTAATTTCGGGGGATAGTTCGACCCAAATGCATCCTTCATTTCGGGGATTAGTTCGATCTAAATACCTTTCTCACCACAGGGGGTGAATTGACCGCAATACGATCCGCCGTTTTTAAGTTCATATTATTGTTTTAGACACATTTTCCATGCATTTTTGGTAGTGCTTTTTCAGTTTATCTTAAATTAAATTACTTCAAACTTTAAAAAAAATAGCTTTGGTTTGACTAGAGGAGGAGGCATCGATTCAACTTTATTATTCTTCTATTCTATTAAACTCTTATATTTTATAAGCTAGAGTTCACCGATTATAGACGTTTTTTTAGTCCTTGCTCGTTTCTTGTAATACGTCAATAAACACTTCACCTAATTATGACACATCAACGTCATTGACCCGATTAAATTAATCAAAGTCAGCAATAACGTCCATCCAAACTGACGCTAAACCTCAAAAAAAGCTTCCCACATCAACGAAGAAAGATCTTTATACGTCATCGTCCCAAATCCACAACAAGCAACCACCATCGAAGTAACACATCAAAAACCCAGCAATCATGCCGAATTCCTTCGCAACGAATTTCGTCGCGTCTCGTCAGCGCCACTTAAAAACTCTCCCAGAGACCTTAATACAAACCAGAATCCAGCTTCTCTCCGGCAAAAAAAATCCGCACAATCCGCTCCGTTTTACTCCCGCTAAAGTAGCAGCGCTCATTTTTCTGTTTGCCCAGCGCACACACGCACGCACGGTTTTTCGGGCCGCCGCAAAAAAAGAAGGGCCTTGTAGAACACGCGAGCACTCAGCTTCGCGGCATGCAAATATTAGTCACGCGTATAAATCATGCGCGCGCCTCCCTCGTTTGTGTACACACGCGCAAGAGAAGCGGAGAGAAGAGAGGCTTTTTTTGGTAGGCTCTCGCACCGTGGTGCTAATTTTACAATGGCGAAACTCTAGCGACGTAGATTCCGATCTTTTATAAACGAGGCGACGATCTTACGTCAAAGGCAGTTTGCACCTTTTATTGCGTAATGCGGAGGTAATGAAATGTAGTTTTTTCTTGGTGCCTTTTTCAAAATTATAGTTTCCAGTTGATGAGTTGGGAATTCAGTGACTTGATATCGCAGAATGTAAGAAAAAGTGCAACAAGCTTTCAATTTCAGTAGGATATTTAATTTTCCCAATTAATAAAATTAACCATTCTTTCTCAACGTATACTCTTTACTATTCTCTCTACGATAGGTCAATCTTCCAAAATGAGCAATACCCATTCCCAGGCATCACGCGTACAGCTTATTCATTCCGCACGACAAACGAATCCCGTTACCACCATTCTCTAAACACCTAGCCACAAAAAAATCCAGACAGCATTCTTACACCTGTCTCTTGCGCGACTCGACACATCCAAACCTTCCACTCTCGCCAAAAGCATCTAACCGCCAGCGCAAACATAAAAGGCTTCTTGGGGAGCGCGAGAGGCCAATTGGCTCGCGCGCGAGCTCGTCGGGCAATTGCAGCTCGGCGCGCGCGAAATCGGCATCACTTAGCTCCAATTCAAAGCTCCCTTCCCTACCAGAACACACAATGCGAGATAGAGTCAATGGAAGAGCGAGCCATGCGCATACTTGGGCTTCATAAAGCGCGCGTCGCGGTTCAACGAGCCCCGCGCGTTGTTGTATCGCGCGTATGAATAAGACACATTGATTGGCCTGACTTTCTTCGCCGACTGTCTTCGAGTGGGTGTGTGGCTGCTTTTGTGCGCGGGCCAGGAGTGGCCTGGAGGAGGATGTATATGGCTTTTGTAGAGGCGAGCTGCTTTTGATGGATTCGCGGGCGCACAGTGGCTCTGTTTTGTGATGAGAGTAGATGTGGTAATAGCGCTGAATTTTTAGGGTTTAATTTGAGACGGAAATCTTTCAAAGGGGACTTTAAGTTACTAGAAAATTGGGGCAATGTTTAGTGATATAAAATAATTTAAATACTTATTAAATTGATTTTCAACACTGTAAATTCATATGTGTAATATTACACACATGAATTTACAGTGAAGAACTTTGAATTATATGTTTAAAATTATAAGTATTGGTTACTTGAATGATTATCAATAAAATTTAAGAAATACTAATTTTTATGATTTTTATAAATAGTATAAAACTTTTTTTATTAAAATGTATTTTTTTTGTTTGTTCTAGGTAAGCCAGAGTTTCAGAAAACAAATACAATAATTATCGGGCGCATCACGTACGTCAATTGCAGTCCTTCACTATCCTTTTTATTAAGCACAACTTGTTTTTGCATCACGTAAGTCAATTGCGGCCCTTCACTATCCTTTTTATTAAGCACAACTTGTTTTTGCTCATGAATTATCTGACCGTCAAAAACAATTTTGATTACCTTTGCCTAATGTGTGAACCGTATCCAAATAAAACTAAATAAATCCAAATTGCGTCCATCAACCGAACGACCGATGCGCATAATTTGCCTAATGATGACCAAGCCCGAAATCCAAACGCTTCTGTCACAACTCACAATCGTCAAAAGACCAAACCACACTTCCGTCAACTACACTCACACAACTGTCAAACCGCGCGCGACCTTTTCTAGCCTGATTATCGCGCAAATCGACGCCCGCACAAAGCCTTTTTTTTCGACGCCGCTTCTCCCTCCTGTTTAACACGGAGGCACGCGCCCTTTTCAACATAATGCCGCGCTTAATAGCGGATGTCGATTGTTCGCGCGCCGGACTGTAACGCCTTGCCCCTTTTTCTTCTCGCCCTCGTGTTAGGTATACAGATACGCGCTGCGTTTTACGGATACGTTCCTTTTGTTTTTGCCTCAGTCGGCCCGTTACTTTTTCTTTTATTCAATTGTGCCTCGTGCGCGGTGGCCTTTGCGGTGCGTCGAATTTTCACGGTTTGGAGTCGGCTGCTTGATGAAATCCGGTAATGTTTTTCTCATTGTTCTTTTTTGATGTCTTGAAGTGTTCTAAATGGTATACTTAAAGCTCGTGTTTTGTGTTTCAGGCGAGTAATTATACGTTGATTTAACCATGGCCTCTAAAGTCTAGCGCAATTGTTCGATGAAGACGCTCCCTAATGCACTTTTCCAGACTAATCAATCTAAATTATCGAAACCTCGATTTGTTCCATTAATAAATTTCTGATTAATACTCTCATCGCCTCTTCACAAAAACTGCCTCTTCTAACCAGAACCTCCAAAAAACTCTTCGTTCATTCACCGCTCGCCTCTGAATGAAAATCCCGACATATAATCCCCGCGATTTCGGAGGGGGCCGTCCACTCAAAAACGCGCATACAACATCCCGCTCGCTACGCACGCGGAATAACTAACGGCCGCGTTGGAAATCGAAAAAAAAAGACGCACGAGCATCGGTGAAAGTCATTAAGAGACCGCTGCCGCATGACGATTTATTATTTCAGGGGCTACCGGTCTCTCTCAAGTAGACCGGTCGACAAAAAAGCTCGGGTTTGAGTCAAACAAGTTCGGGCTTTCGAATTCCGCGCGCGTAAGCGAGGGCAGGTTTTTTTGGCGATATATCGAGAGTCGAGAATTTCTCGCGCGCGAGATATCGTTTCTCGATTGTTTTTCGATTCTCATTAGCCGGATCGTTAGACGGTAATGATTTCGACGACACGTCGCGGGTTTTTTGTTGTACTCGTGGTGTTGGTTGGACAGCCTGTAATTCTATTATGGGTTTTATGATTTTTTTTCGTTTAAGCGTTTAGTTTTCATGATTTTTGCTCGTTATACTTCATTTGTTTTTGTTATTTTAGCAGGTATGCTAAGGTTGTAGATACGTTTTTTCATAAACAATTAAAATTATTCGATTGAAAATTTATACTCAATCTTTACATGGTGTCAGGCGTACGAAATAAAAAAAGTTCATAAAACCTAAACTTCTTCGCGTTCACAATTTTGTATTGTGTTTAGTTTTTAACGATCAGTAGCAAGTCTTACATGCAACTAATTCACTCAAAGAAAATAGAGTATTTCTATAACAAAACAATTAATTAAGTACTATACCTGACGATTTACCCAAGTTTTTGATGAACTGTATTTCCAATACCCTACACTCCCATCACTTGCTCCTGACCATTCTCCCCATATCGGATCACCTAAACAAGTCCAGACACTCTCCTATATCAAACCTCATTAAACCTCCCATTAATCCAGCGCAAAACGCGCCTCGGCTTCCCTCTCGCGCATTCCTCAACCATCTCGCTCACCCGGTAATCCTCTCCATCTCATCCCGCACCGGAGGGCGCCTGTAATCCGATTTCGTCTAACACCCGCCCATATCCACATGCATCGGAAAAGTAGGCCACTTTCGCCCGCGTTTCCAGGAGGGACCGCTCACCGCCGCCTCGGAAGAAAACTTAACGGAGCCTTTTCCCATTGTCCCCTTTCCTTTGTAGACGCACGCGAGCCAGCGCCGCTGAATATTCGTCTAACATTAATTATACGAGAGCTACCGCGCGCGCACGCGACAAACGTTTTACGAGCCGAGCGTGAGCGCGTGCTAGCACGGATAAGAAGCTATTTTACTTTACACCCCGCGGAGCTTATGGATGTTATATACGAACCTGCGCTCTGTGGGTATGATATAGCGTGCGAGGCTTTCTCCCGGTATGTAGGACGGAAATAGGGTCAGCGCGGGACGCGATACGAATGGGTTTGGCCTTTATTGCACTTTAGTTTATTCGGTGCGGGCCCTTTAATACAGTTACCGCTTTTGGAGTGTAGGAGAAATGATGCGGTTGAAATGTTTGATGAAAGGTTTTTTTTGAAAGCGAACGCACGTGGTTTTCGCTGATTATCGGTATAATTACGGTTTATGGTTTTCGAGTGGCTTTTTCCAAAAGGTAGTAGGCCAATGACTTAAGGCTAATTGATCCTTTCCATCATTAGCGTTACAAAGCAATCGTAAATGTCGTGAGTGCGATTGAGCAATCCCAAATACGTCCAATTTCTCAGCTGTCTCTAGCAAACGCGCTAACTAAGTCTCTCTCCTTCCCCGGAATCGAGATGAATTAAGCTGCCTCTCGCTGAAACGAAGGCGCGGTTCGAATATTATAATCGCAGACTAAGTACTTACGCTTGTACGGTACAGCTGCTCAACATTCAGAGAAGTCGTGTAGAGACTGGCTTCGCTCGAGCGGTTATATGGATTAGACGCTTCGCTTTATCGCTTTGTAAAATCGAGAATGAAACTGTCTGGATTCGTGTTTTTTGTTATTTTGACAGATGAATGAACGCGAGATACACGCGTTAGCTCGCTTGCTGCACGTTAATGCATGGATGTGAGATCGTTGTTTTGTGAGATGTTGGATGATAGCGGCAACAAAGGGTGAAAAACGAGACTATCTGACAGTTCTGCAATATTTATTAACTCATTATTATTGGTTAGTAACAATAGTAAGGTACAAGTAATTATAACATTAGTACTTAGATTAATCGAATAACATTTTCTTTTTTATTTTATAAGCGAGAATATATATTTCATCACATTAGTAACTTCCTCTGAATATCAGTATAAAGGAGCGCTCAGTTTATCCGAGTAGCCGGTAGTCAGCCTCTTTAACTCCGAGGGTATTAAAATAAATTTAGACTCCTCCGTCTCTTTCTTTCAAACGAGAGACAAAGCCGTAAAGTAGCATTCACGACTGCGCCCATATAAGCAACATACGAATATAACACGAGCCTACGTAATGCAAAATGCTCATGACGTCGCGCGTTATTTCAGCTTCGGAAGACGAGGAAACCACCACTTGGATTGAATCTAGGTTAAAAGCCCTACAAAGCATAATATTTATATCAATAAATGTATTTCTTCTATTAAAATTATTTTTTAAATATATTAAAAAATTCAATGATGATTCGATAAAAATATTCACATTATTTTTGGTGCTAATGAGGGTATTTAAAGTAGCTAATCACTTCAATTTATCTTCAGAAATTAGTGCGTATGCATGTAATGTTAAAAAACCACAATGAATAATTATTTAAATGACTTATGAAAAAATTCCTCTTAAACGGGAAACAAAATAAAAAAACACGATATTTTTTTCTATACTTTATTCATCGTATTTTTTACTAAAAAATTTTTAGATTTTTGCCTTCAAAATCAAGCTAAACCAAAAAAGCCAAAAATTCGTTCAAATATATTATGCGATCGATCCCAAGATCCACTGAGCATAGACAATACAGTTTTCAATATCCTCTGGATTAGCTACATAATTCAACAATGTCTTTAATTGATAATACTTACAAAGCCACAGTAAGCCTAAAATGTACTAAAAAAACTCACCTCCATTATACTTCTACTTCTATCGAATGGAGAAACAGCAGGATTTGATTCAGCAGCTTCGGCTTGCCCTGATTGTGCTGGCACCTCATCTCCAGTTTCTCTTTTCGTTTTATGATCTTCGGGCTTGTCTTCTGATTCGGTTAAAACTTGGGGTGATTCTGTTTTATCGTAAAGGGTATGCTTATCCTGTTCCTCTTTCGGGTTTTCTGCTTCTTTTTGATATGATGAAGGCTTGGCGTCAGTATCTCCATGACTACTGGACTTTTGCCCTCCTAAAATTCCTTTTAATGACTCAGAAGCGTCTTGTAGAGCTGCAACTGATTCTGATATGATTTTTTCTGGAAGTGCAGAGTGTTGGTCAATCTAAAAAGGTGGAAATTTAAAGTATTAAGGTCAAATTTTTACGTGAGAATTAGGTTTATGTTAAATTAACTGTTTGAGATTTAAATATGTCTTTATTATGTACTTGCCTGTTTGCCAAATTCATCCACTGGAACGGATTTTTTTGCAGAATCGATACCTTCCTGCACTGCTTTAATTGGTTTAGATAAATAGTCACCTGGTTTTGAAAGATTATCAGCATATCCTTCAAGTCCAGACTAAAAATAAGATTTAGAGTTTTATACATAATAAATTTTGTAACAATCAGTTAAATGCATTTTATTATTTATTTTTATATTTTATTTATTCTTAATATATACCGTAGAATCTTTTCCTATGGTAGCATCTCTAACGGAGTCAGATGTTTCCTTTATTGACGTTAGTGGTTTATGTAAACTGTCCGGGTAAGCCTCAGCATAGCGCTCAGCTGCAAGCTGAAAATTGGAATTTATTTCTTAGTTTAAGTCCTTAATTGACTTTTTGTCTTAGAGATAGTATATTTAATTAATTCAATTTTTACGAACCAACATTGCTTGACTTTCTAATGGCACCGAATAACATCCTATTACTGAGATAGATAATATTAAAAATAATTTCTGATCCATTTTGGAAGCCCTTAAGAAACACCAAAAATCTATCAATTTCTATGCACACTTTAATGAGGAACAGAAATAAAAAATGTTTCTTTTTATAAACGTGCTCAATCCTTTTTTGAATGCGTGCCCATTCTTGCATATGAACTCTATCCTTATCAAAGTTTATTTTAATTCATAACCTATCAATATTGCGTGAAAATGTACGATTTGACACAAAAAGAATTTTTTGTTTAGAATTCATACGCATTTCAATTTTTATCGTTCTTTCTTAGCATATAAAAACTTCTGCTTCGTTTTTCAATTAAAGATTTTAAGCGTACTTCTATACCTATAACGTTATAAAAATTGAATCGTATTGTAAAAAAAGAATTACTATTATATTAATAGGATTTATTAGAAAAAAATATTATTACTATTAATTACAACTACTACTACTAATAATTACAAACTCAACAAATTGAAGGACATAATCAATTTATTAAACAATAATTATAAAATTTCGAAAAATTTATTTTTTAAGCAAACGAGATCATACGGCCGCTACGCGGCCGGAATTTAAGTTAATTAAATTCAGTTAGAACTGTCAACAAAAACAAATAATAAAAAAATAAAAGAACACATCTTCTCAGCCAATTAGATAGCGAATAAACTGTCAACAATAAAATACACATTAATTTTTTATAAAGGGAAGGGAATAGAGAATCTAAAAGTTAGACAAAGAATAATTTAGACATAGAAACACTCTTTGAACATCGAAATTTTTTTTACTACAATTTTTTATGTTATACAAAAAATAATTTAGTTTGTTTTATAATTATTTAAAAAAAAAAAAAAAATTTAGTTTTTTTATAATTATTTGAACAAAAAAATAATTTAATTTGTTTTATAATTATTTGAAAAATAAAATATGTAAATATCATAATAACATAAGAAGTACGAATTTAGAATTGGTATAATCTTTATGAACAATACAAAATTTTCATATTATTATCCAATTCTCACAATTATAAATCTTTATACTTTCAAAAATGTAAAAAAATAAATTTTAAATAGTAACATTTATTTTCTACTCTGCAATTTTTAAATTTCTATCAGGAATCTTATTATCCTTATTTTCATCATCAATATTATATTTATCTATTCGTATATCTTTTATGCGTTGAAACTTTCTTTTTGCACAATACTAATTATGAAATTTCCTTAAAATTTTCTAGTACTACTTACTAGTAAAAAAAAGCAACCAAACTTGTATCATTTTTTAAAAAATGTATTTATTCTGCGTATAAAATTTGTAATAAAAAATTAATACTTTACATTAAATTATGTATCTAAAATTAGAATATAATTACAGTGATAATTTCTAAAATGATTATTACAAATCAGATCATTCTTCGCTCCCTCCTGATCCACTGGCTTCAAAAAGTTTTGTAATAGGCTTCAATAAAGCAAGAAGTGGCTTAAATATCTTCTCTAGAAACTAAACAGTTATATAAAATTATTATAACCAATGATCCTCCTTGCGAAATTAGTCAGTTCATTTTCTAACATTCAATCTACTCACTTTCATTGCATTAAAAATTCCCCCCACATCTTCGGTAAGACTTGTATTTTCTTCGCTTGCGTCACGTTTTTGTTTCGTATCTTTTTCTTCAGATTCATGTAAATGCTCCTCGTGTTCAACTTTTGGACCCTCTGCTAAAGCTTTGCTAATAGCTTCATTATCTAGAGAAACTTTTCTTATTTCTTTGTTTTCAAGTTCCGGCCCTTCTTTTAGCTGTTCCGGTCCTTCTTTTAACAGCTCCGGTCCAAAAGAAGGGCTTACCGTTCTTGCATCAGAAGGTCCCATTTCGAACAGTTCCGGGCCAAACTAAAAGTAGATTTCAAATTTTAATTTAATAAAAGACAAAAATAATTTTATATCCTATTAGGCATGGGAAAATGTTTATTACGAACCTGTATTTGCTGCATGTCCATTGGGTTGGAATAAGATCCTACCACTAATATTGTCAAAATAAGAATCGAAGACTTATACATCTTTCTTAGATAAACTTTTAAAAAAATACTTAGTGAAAAATGTTTCTGTCCAAAACGAGTCTGGATCAGCACTGTCATTCTCTGGATGATCATCTTCCTTTTATTTCACATAAAGTTTGTTGATGTTAAAAATACGTGTTTAATCATTAAAAAGAATCAACTACAATCTTGCACGAATTTCATTGTTACATCGTCTGTTTTCATTAAATCTGTATGTATATTAAACCTCCTTCGAGAATTACGATAAAACAGAAGCATACAATGAATTTATCGAATACATGTGTAACCGTAATTACAATTTTGTTTGAACTGCAAATTTATCAAAATTACGTAAAAACTGCTACTGTTTGATACTCTTTATATGAAAAGTTCAGTTTTTTATTGTATTAATGTAATTTATTTTTATTCTATGTAAAAATTATTGTAATTTTATAATGAGCAATTTAAAAGTTCTATTTCTTTATAGTCAAATAATTTTACGTACAAAAAAAGTAATTTTGCAACATTTTGAGCTTTAGTAAAATTTCAAAGAATTTTCAAAATTAAGTTATTGATCATAGATAAATAAGTGAAACAAAAATGAATGTTTAATTTGTATTTTTTATTTTATTTACTTATTTTATTCATCTTTATATAATATGTAAGGTGCTGAGAAGCCAAGGGGTATAATTATACTTTTTGTATGAAATGTCGTTAAATCATAGAAATTAATTTCTAATTAAGCTAATATCATAATCATCATGAAATTTTCTGGGAATATTCAAAACAAAAATTTATTAAATAATTAAATGATGTAATTTTTAAATTTATATTCACTTGAATCTAATAAAAACATTTTTTTCAAATGCTACTTGTATCCCTTGACTTCTCTGTGCCTTGTACAATAACGTTCATTCTTCTAATCAGTAATCTTTCTGTTTCTTTATAATTCCGATTTTCGTTGGTTTAAAGTGATTCTTGGACTGGTGCGAAAGTCTAGAGAGGTTCTGGAGTAACTCATCAAGAAGCTAAAATTATTTAAATTTATTGTATTCATTAAAAATTATAAAAAAAAATCTACCAAACATTATTCTTACTTTCACAATGTCAGTAGGTGTTTCTCCTCTATTCACTTTAATTTTACAGGGTTGTCGTTTATTTTCAAAATGTCTAATGTTAGGTTTGATTATAATTGGCTGGGGATGATTTGGAATTAATTGGCTAATCAATAATTTTTTCTTAGTATCCAGCTGAGAACTTTCTTGCAATTTAATTGAATCATCCGGTACCTTTAATGCACTCCCATCCTATATATAATCATCGAAAATTTAATTATTATGAAACAAAGAAAACCTGATCTATTTATAAATGAATTTATTTACTACTTACTTGTTTTAGAATTAGTAATGAGTATGATTCAACTAACAAAATCGATAGAATTAGGAAGCTCGCTTTTTTCATCTTGTGTAAAAATTCTTCTTTACTAAAATTATATCACCATCAAATTATGTACGAAAAAATTGTTGAATTATTTGACACCCGCGCTATTCTTTTATACTTATGAATTATATATA
>JAPYZA010010852.1:0-10618 GCA_030522685.1 Eupelmus azureus | reverse complement strand
CGCAGCTACCAAATTTCTAAGAAAACATAAAGACGATCTAAAATCCGCGATTAGAGTGAGAAAATCAATTTCAGCGAATCGCTTTTATTGAATAAAACGAGCTAGATGAAGGACTATCTCGTGTGTATCGGCGAGAAAAGCGAAGCTATAATAACGCGGCGGCGGGACAAAATCAAGGGGCCGAACTAGCGGCGCGGCCTTTATAATAACTAATGAAGGGGTGTTATATACCGGAGAATTTTGGCATCGATCCCAAAGGACTACTAGAACTGCGCCGCAATCGATCGGCAAAGCTGCCTTTTCGGCTGCCATAATGGCATATGCGGCTATATAGGCGTTCGATAAATTTGCGAGATTGGAGCTACCGATCGCGCGGCACTCTCCGATAGTAAAAACAGACGCAGTAAACTGTCTGCTTAAAAAAGACGCAAAATTTACTATGCTAATGCAGCAGCGTTCACCATTACTACACAACAAAGAGAAAAATCGAACGTTATACCCTTTCGCCACTCTGGCTAAGAAAAGCAAGTACCAACATATCTTTGCAGCGCGGCTGCACTTCACGCACTAACAGCCGAGCCTTCACCTTCACCGCCGCCGCATATATCTACATGCAAAGGGCTCTGACGGGTCACGACGAGGCTCACGCAGGGCCCGAGAGACGCGCGAGTAAACGAGACTACGAGCGAGCGCTCGAGCTCGCGGCAAGACCTGAAAAAAGGAGCGCTCGCAAAAAAAAAGCCGAGAGACGGCCCCCGAGACAAAGAGGCGCGACGACCGAGCGAAAGGGCGAGTATAGAGAAGCCAGGAGGAGAGAAAGCGAAGAGTAGAGAGAGAAAAGGGCGAGAGCTACCTCCTGGACGTACGCGCGCTGGGCTTATGCATTATGTATGCATTTTACACGCTCGCCCGTTCAAGGCCGGACACGCCGAGATTATCTAAATAATTATCTGATTTTCGCCGATTCCTGAGCTGCTGCCGTTCTGGAGCAGACTGCGTGCGCGCTAGTTTTTTTTTGCGAGAGAGGTTTTCTTTCTGCGGGGAGATGAGGCGCTTTGTTTTATGGGCTTCGATGCTGGGGCGAGAGAAGTGGTGGTCTCGAAGTGCGTGAGAGCGGAAAAGTTGGCTACTGGGGAGTTGAAGGTGAAGCGTTTGCTTTTTCATTTGCATAAAGATGAATAATTGGGAAAAATTTTGGTAAGACAAAGAATAGTTTGTTATATTTTTCTGATGAAATTATTTACTTGGTTCAAAAATATGATTTTATTAATTTTCTCAGTTTAGACAAATGTATATTCGAAAATCTTAGAGGGTATCCATTAAAAATATTTCATTTATATCTTCTATTAAATGCACATGGTGTACTCTACTCCATCACATAATACATGGAAATCATTCTAAAAATTGCGAATTATAAATTTCCAAACATATCCAGACAAAAAATTGAATAATCATTATTCAAATTACCAAATAACCAAGCATCTGTCATTCCCCCAAAAAAATAATCACATTAAGACCCCTTCGTCGAAAATAATTAAAACTTTCAAAAAACCCCGCATTATCAACATTCCAAAACGTAAGCGAAAAATCGCACCTCTCGTCCCTACTTGAACCAAACCCTACACTCTCCGAGCTCAACCACCTCGAAACAGCTCGCTCTCTCGGCGTTTATCCTCTTTCACGTACACGCTCTTCTCTCCTTTTTCTCAGAGTCCGCTCTCTCTCTCTCTCTCTCTCTCTCTCTCTCTGCTTATCGCGCGTTTACTCTCCCGCGAGCCGGAATTTTTACGGGCGATGATAAATTAGAGCGCGCGGACTCGGTATTTTAGGGGGCGGACGAGAGAGAAAGAGAGAAAGAGAATGAGGGGAGGGTGGGGGGAGAATATTGTTCGCGAAATTTAAGGGCCCGATTACCTGCGCGGGGCCCCGGACCCGCTGCAACGCGCAAATGCTTTATGCACGAGCCGAGATAAGTGAAGGGAGATCTGCGCCAGGCCGGAGCTTAGGCCAAGCGAGCGATGGGGATTTAGGGATGCTGAGGGTAAGGAGGTTTTGGTTGGCTTGAGATGCAAACGAAGAGGAGGACTGATTAATTGCGGGTGGCTTTTTTTTAGGGGAAGTTGTTTTGGTTTAGGAATTATCTTGGGGGTTTGACTGGGGGATTTATTTGATTAGTTTTGGAAGGCGTGAGTTTTTGGATCGATTTGATTGGGCATGCTGATACATGTGAGTGCAGGTATTTGGAAAGGAGTTATTGTATCGCATTTAGAGATTCTGTATTAGTTTTTGCTTGTATGTAATTGAAATTGGAATAGAATAACATGTGAATTATGTGATAGAAAATACAAAAGAAATACTATATGCAAGTGTTATTTTGCCTTGCAGCTGGTATCCAAAGTTTCAGTGTTGGTAAAAAAGTAGTTTGAGTATCTTATGGACTAAACATTTTAAATTTTATTTTCGTGCAAATGTACTTAAACTGACGAAATAAATATGATCTTTTACAAACATTTTTAAAAATATTTACCAAACCACCTAATCTCAAATAAATGTCATCGAATCTCTCACATTTCCATCCTCAGCTCGTCCCTGCAAAAACCCCTTCCAAATCTCAATCCAATACCAAGCGTAACCACGTACATCTAGCAGAAAACAAAAACTCCAACCCAAATCCCTCGTATCACACCGCGCCCGCGCGCGTCCGATTCATCAAAAATAAATTTCCTCTATCTCGCTCGCCAAATCTAAATCTAACGAAAAAAAAAAAAAAATATGCGAAAGTGAATGAAAAAAAAAGGGTGAGTGGCCGACATGTAGCGCGACTCGCGCGAGAGTCTGTACATGGAACCGTAATTGCTCGTTCGTAATTCGTGGAGAGCCCGGCGAGAAAGTATGCGCGATGAGCCTCTAATTTGGATGAGTCGAGGAGCGTAATGAGTTATGTGTAACGAAAGTTTGGGTTTTTTCGTTTGTTTGGACGGTTTTTTGGTAGTTTTAGTGTGGACATTTGACTTTTCCTATGGAGTTTGCGATAAAGTTGCAGAGACTTGAGTAATTATAAAATTTTCTGAATTTTGATATTGAAGGATTAAAGAGGATTAAAATATAAAATTTCTTTTTATATAAAGAAAGTATAAAGTGTGTGCATTGGGTCAGTGTAACAATAACATTTCTAAATAGTTTAAGTATAGTATTAATTTGATAAACCAATTAAACAAATTAATTTGTTAACTTTAAAGTTTTAAAGTGCAATTAGTTTCTCGAAATTCTCGGGCTTTTAGTATAAATGTTATATACAGATTTTCATTTGCATTAATTAAACTAATGGATCTTAATTGGCTCTCCAAATTCATCACTTCATCCTCTCTCACTTCCAAAGCAACAAAAACACCAAAACTACTGAATTTTCAAAGTATCAATACGAACGTGCTCAAAGAAATAAATTCCATTTTTCGAAGAATTATCACTATTAACGCTTCTGAAAACCACGTAATCCACCTCCGAAAAATCATCTCAAAACGTTCTTAAAAAATAAAAAGAAAAATCACCTGACCATCTCGGTTCACAGGGCGATTCACCTCTCGCCCCCCTCTCCCTACACCCCCCACCGCCGGTCCAATAAACTCTCCTCTGGCCATCTCCTCTAATCATCGGGTTCGGCCGCATCGATGAGAAGCCATAAGTAACCCGAACGATATCTCGCCGAAAAACGCAACAAAAGCGAGAGGAGCATCGCCGCGAGAGGAAGAAAACAACGCCGAGAGCGCTGGCACAGGGGGGCGGGGGGAGGGGAGGTGCCGACGTTACACGTTCGGTAGTTGCGAGAGAGAGAGCGAAATATTCGAGAGAGAAAGAGCAGACATCGTCTCGGGTGGTCGGTGTGAGCTCTTTCATGTATACAGGCACATGGAGCTGGTGTGAGTGGCTGCGTATATAGAGGAGCCGCGCTCCGCGAAGACCCTGCAATTACCGAGGGACCGGTTTTCGGGCCCGAGCGGGAGGAGTGCATCAAGGAGCGAGAGATGTGCAGCGTGTCATCGTGCGAGTATGTGTACGCTTGATGCGAGAGAAATTTGTAGTAAAGGAGCGCTGGGATTTTTTTTTATGTTGTTGGAGAGGAAAAGTTGTGGATTGGAGTGGGGTTTTTTGATGATTTTTGCGTTGATAGAGGTAAGAATGTTCTACTTAAAGTAGCATTGCTTTTGAGGTGAGACATAGTTGTAGGTTACATGTTTCGTAATTGCAGAATATAAGTAAGTATATAAATAAGTATACCTTTTCTTCAAAATTTTAAAGGAAATGTCTTTAAACTCTTATATAATAACTGGCATATCACTGCATTTGACAAATTAACACGATATCAATACTAACCGATTTTTCATTTTTTCACATTAAAATTCAAAAGTACAGCCGATGTTTGCGTACATATTGACAATGTCTGGCTGTTACAGCGCGTAACGCGATGCCCGACGCTACAATGAAGCAGAGAGTCACGCGTATGAGCGTTTTTACTTTGAAAGCTTCCACTTCCTTTTGCGCCCGTGTGCCGTATTTCTAACAGTCCTTTTGCCTCGTCTACGCATCTTTTGTGATTTTTTTTTCAGCTTGCTACTTTGTGCATTGAGCAAGCAAACTTTATTTTTGCTTTCAGTTTAACTTTGTTCTTATTTTTGAGTACGAAGATAAAGAGCGAAATTTACTTTTCAACGTTCACAAGCTTAAAGTATAAATAAAATTCGAATCGATAATGACACATATATTAAAAATAATAAAATAAATATAAATTTAGAAATAATCAACGTAATCTTCACCTAAACCACAACTCTTTCTTTCCCACCTTACCTCAACACACCAGAAAAGAAGTCCTCCTCTTTTCCACCTCGCCAGTCCGAGCGCGCGCACAAGTCCCTGCATATACATATACACCCTGACCGTAGGCTCTCTTGTCCCTCTCCCTCTCCCTCTTCTTCCCCGCGAGCGCGCGACTCGTTAGGAATTCGTGTCCGGGGGCAAGAGCAATTTGCATCTCTCGTCCTCAGCTCCGCGCGGCCGCTGCAGACGCGAACGAACGCGTTAAAGCTTTTAGCGCTCCACGGCGGCGGCGGCGGCTGCATTAGACGCGCGCGAGGCTCTCTCCAGCCTCGGGGCGGCTTTTGCCTTCTTCGGCGGGCCGCTTCTTTTGCTCTGTTTGCCGAGGAAAATTTTAATATTTTTGCCCCCGCTCGCGAGCGCATTAGCTCGGCGGCAGGAAAACCGATCGGGGCTACCGCGATACGCGCCGGCTGGATTGTAGGGAGAGAGTGGGTATAGGTGAGGGGGTTTTGTTGGAACGCGTGCTGTGGGGAGCCGGAGGTTGAAAGTGAATATATAGTGAGCTTTTTTCGTTGGTGGATGTGACGCGAAAAGGAAAATTTGTTTGTTGAATAACATTATGTATATTGATGATTTTTGGGGACATAATTAATTCGTGTATTTGCATGTTGCTGTCGGTACTGTAGACATAATGGAAGGTATAATAAATATGCAAATAAAAAAAATGAATTGATTATTTTTAATGGTGTAAAAATTTAAAATTGGTATATACAAGATTGGATTTGGAAAATTTTTATTGTTTAAAGTATGCATTTCTGGATTTTGTAAAAAGTAAATAAAGGCCTATTTATTCTAGTTTTAAAATTTTTTTTCAGTATGGTATTTTTAGGTTTAAAGGAAATATTAATTTTTAAATATTTTCATAAAACTATTTTATATTTTTAGTGAACCACTTCAATCGTATTATTCGGAGTACTTAATCAATTACCATCTTCATCATATATTGGTGTCTCTAAAATAATGTCTTTATTTGAGCCGAATCAGGAGCCTGCGGGAGAACGCATACCTAAAAACATTTGATTCACTAATAAACAATCAATAAAACAATAAAAAAAATTCCACTCAACAAACATTAAACTCTCAAAATCCCAAACAAGCCACCAAACACTTATCCCAACCCAGCACAAACCATCCCGAAGCCGCGCGAGCTCCAATCCCCCCAGGGAGCCGTCCAGCCCTTTGGCTCACAATGGCGCGTCGGCGGGTGACAAACTAGTCCCTCCTCGCGCCAGTCTCGCGCGCGCGCGAAGCCTTTTAATTGAAAAGATGCTGGGGAGCCGATATACAGAAGGCGCGCGTTTTTCCGCGGGACGCCAGATGACGCGACGATTTCGCGGAAGGTCGCCGTATACTCGCGCCCGCTGGGAAATGCGTCCGCAAGCGCGGTAACGAGCGGCTAAAAGAGAGATACACGCGAGAGCGGCTGCTTTTCTGGCGCGCCGCGCGCCTCGCCGAGAGTGTTTAATTAGGAGGACGGAAAAAAGGTGAGAGCTTCTTTTTTTGGGTTGGAGTTCAATAATGGTCGAGAATAAATATGTTTAAAGGTGTTTGGTTTGCGGTGAGTAATGTAGAGAGAAGCGTTTCTGTTATTAACGGTTCGCGAGTCTTTTCGTTTGAGTCTGTCAGTGATTCATTTCGTTTTAAAATTTTATTTATTTATTTGTTTATTTTTTTTAAGTTCTTATTGCAGCGAGCTCTTTTGAAAAAGGATTAAAGGAAGTTCCAGGTAAAAAGGCTCAGCTCGTTATTTGTTTACTCGCAGGTTCATAAAATAATAAATTCAAGAACGGTTTGCAGTCATTAAGACCTGGAGCGAGAAAGAGAAAATAAAACGGCAAGGCCCCCGTGCTCATAAGTTGAACGCCGATAAAGAATAAAGACACAAATTGGACAAATTACATTCGGCTGCGTACGAACGAAATGGAATCTTGCACACCGCATTAATCGTCTCATGACGCGCTATTAATAAACCGTAAAAAAACAGATAAAGAAGATGTGAATAAAAAAAAAGGATGCGGGCAAACAGGTTTTGCTCAAAACAATTCAATTCGTGACAGTGCGTGTAAGCGCGTACGCTTATCCAGATGGTATGCAGATGCTTATATTTAATTGGCAAAAGTATAATTTTTAGTTTGATATAAAGTTTAGATACGATTATAAATATTAAAATTCAATTAAAAATAATTTACTACAAAATATCGTATTTTTTGTACTAGAATAAACTAACCCGCAGCAAGCAGATTTCTTTTTTCCACTACTCAAGCAACAATTTCTTCTTGCATCTGTCCTCATTTTTCTCAACGAATAAAATAATCCACAACCCAAACCAAAGAATTTCCCAAAAACAAAACCAATCAAATTCTCGAACACACAAATTAAAACGCAATCCTCAAAGGAAGAGATCCACCCGCATCGCAGCAACGTCCTTGGCAATCGTCGGGATTTACTTTCGCGAGGCGCATAACTCACCGCGCGCTCGTTCCGCGGTCGTAATAAAGGCCGGATCGAGAGCGGCAAGTGCGCGCAACGGTAAACTAGGATCGCGATATTGCTCTAGACTCGCGCGTCCGTCCTCTCCGCAATTTGCGGTCGCGGCACACTTGACGCAATTCACCGTAAGCTCAGAGCAACGAGGGATTTTTCCCGGGCCGATGCGCTTGTCCTATTGGTCGTTTCGTAAATCGTCTGCTGTGTACACTTGGCCGTGGCATTAATAATCCGAGGCGTTGTTGCGAAACGGACTTGCCGATTGGAATTGAGATGCGCTGATTTTGAATGCGGAGTGTTAATGCGGAATCTCCTGTGGTTATGGTTTGATACGATCTGGATGGAAAAATGTATGTTCTAATCAAAAAGAAAGGGATTGCATTTTTGAGTTTTTCTATGAAATTTTTTTTTTAATTATTTGGAAAAGAATCAGTGTATTTAATTTTTAATTTTTAGTTTCAGAAATATTTGAGGTTAAGAATTTTCAAAAAATATTTTTAGATTAATAAAAATCAGCTCTTAATAACTACTCCACAAACGAAGAAGAATCATTAAAAAACCGAATCATATCCCACGAAACAATTACTCATATTGAATCATCACGCGAGACGAACCAATTCACCAATGATCGTTGCCCCAGTCAACGGGGGCCAGCAGACAGGGCGGAAGGTCACGCGAACGGAAGTACAGAGACAGCCGTGAGGGTGCTTGCTTTATGCTCGAGTTCGCCGGGGTCGCCAGGCAACGGCACGCTGCCAATCGTACCTGTCGGCTGTGCAGTTGTATAGGGCGCCAGCTTTTGTCTAGGCTCGAGATCAAAGGGAGCGCCGCGCAGCATCCATGAGCTCTGATGTCTGCTAGCTCTCTGCGTGCTCTCTCGTGCTTTTTTTGCGATTCGATTTTGATCGGTCGAAGTGGCAAACTGTTTTGAAGGGATTTTTACAACGTGACTGTTATCGTCTGTGAGATTTTAATTCATATGGAATTCTTTATATTTTGAAGTTAAGCGCGTTTAATCTATAAAATATTTTATACATGATTCATATCAAAATTTATATTTATATCAAAATCAAAAATTATAAATTTACATTTACATCAAAATAAAAAATTTGATTATCAAAAGAAATTAAAATTTTTTAGACAACTATTATAACATTTTTAATTAGCACAAACAGTTAAACTGCTCAAGTGAGAATGTGAGGTTAAAGTATTGGGATTTAAAGTGTCATGGCGGATCAAAAAGTGGGGAGCGTTGTTTCTTATGGTAAAATGGAGGAGTGGGGGAAGCGCAATTTACTGCCTACCTTCAGCCATGACAGTATGTCTATCCTTTTCGTACTTATAGGTTTTAGATGGGTTACTGCCTAGCTTCGGCCATGACACTTTAAATCCCAATACGAACGTCACGAATTTCATTTTTTATCAAAACACACTTATAGTGCGTCGAATACTAAGAATTTTGTCTACTTATTAATTGAGCTTGGAAATTAATTAGTCTCTATATTTTCGGTCTATCTGAGTTTCTGAAACTGGAATTCATGCACGTAAAACACAAATACTTTCGCGTACTTTACGCATATTATAATAAAAAATATTTTTCTTTAAAATAATAATACTGTAATCATGTCCTTTCCTCCAAGCAAATACGACAAACTCATAAAAAACCATTCAATAGCTATTACCGTCTAGCTCGAGCAGCTATTATAATGCAATGTGGGTTATAAAATAAATCACAGGATATCTTTCAGCATCAATTACGCGCAGTCGGAGCGACAAAAAATACATAAAGGCGTCCTCTCGCGATCGGGCGCTTCTCTCTCTCTCCCTCTCCATCTTATACATATACACGCCGCGCCTTTTCAGGCCGATTAAATCCTCCCGACGACATAAAGCCTCGAACTAAACGGACATCCCGAGCTGCAGAGCTCCTTACGCTGCTCTATTTTTTATCGGCTGCACCCTTATCGGGCGAATAAGGAGCAAGTGAAAAAAAAACGTAGAGACTTCTCGCCTCGGGAGCGAAGAAGCCGCGCCGCGGAAGTAAAAAGTATTTCCTTTGTCGTAGAACTTTTCTTCTTTTGTACGCGCGAGAGGAAACCGGTTGAGGCGAAGGCGAGAGGGACAGAAATTAAGGGACGGGGAAAATGTGCAGCGGTTAAATTAAATCGATTATTTCTGTGGGATATAATTGAAACGTGGAAGTGTCTAGCGTCAGTTCCTGGTAGTTGTTGGATTAGTATTATTTTAATACGTCGTTTTCCAAATTGATTTGAAGCTGCAAATATGTTTTCAATTGTTACTTGTGACATATAGTACTTGAATTTACTTTATCTTTAAATTATATAAAGAATACATTTGAATACTGAATTTTTTAAATTCGAAGTAATTAAGAATGCAAAAGTCTGAATTCTAGTATAGTGCAACCCCGCAATAAGAGCATTTTCCCAGTTTCTCGTACATTTCTACTCATATTTTAATACCGTCTTGTGTTATACTCTGTATCGTAAACCCCTCAATAAGAGCGCCAATCTATAAGTACAAAGAAAGACGTGGCGGGGGTATACATTTTCGGTGAAAAATTCTTCCCCTTGCGGGCCTACCTTTTTCCTTTAACTGCACTCCAGGTAAATGAATCTAGTCCGGCATTATTACCTTTATCCGCCTTTGCGAACTACCTGCTAAAGGTCATAAAAGTTCAGCTGCTATGCTAGCCGATCCATATTCAGTTCAACCTTCGTCGTGTACACATCTATATTTTCTACCAATCTCAAAATTCAGATTTTCAAGTTTTAACTGGTGTTTGTTGTATACGGAACTCATTTTCATTTTGTTGTATCATTAAAATTCCTTGTTATTATATATTAGCAATGGCAGCCTCAGCCAGTAGTGCAATTGATAGCTTAGATGCTGCGGTAAAAGCCAACATCATACCAAATCAAGAGTACTATCTTCAAGGTTCGATACACGATGACCAGGTAGAAACGCTGTTGCACAGATTGCGCGGTCTTTGCGATAATACTCATGTTGGTCCAGAAACTTTTCGTGATCACGAAATGAGCTTCACGATCAGAAGGTTAGTTCAATTACTCTTTTCGTAGAAATAACTGCTGCATAGTAATTGTTGATGCAGCTTTACTAGCTTTCTAATGTCTCTTCATATAAATATATTTTTCACCACTCTAACCTCAAAATCACTCCTTCGATCATAATTTTTCGGTTCTCGCGGTGAAAAATACAGTTCGACACTAGGGCGTAAGTC
>JAPYZA010010849.1:0-11734 GCA_030522685.1 Eupelmus azureus | reverse complement strand
TACGTTGCTAAGTAGCCGGGCTTGCCCATCCTAACAATCTTATACATATGGATCAGAACGAAATAATCTCTTCTAGTGTCAGTTCTGAGCCAGCCCAGCCCTCGTCTGTACGGAGTGATGCGATCATCCCTCCTAGCACCATATATGTAACGAGCACATGAATTTTGCATGACCTGCAGTCTCCGTCTTAGTTCGAGTACTGGCAGAAGAACCTCAGACTAAAGAAGACCCTATTGAATTTTTTGGCCACATGATCTACATGTGGCTCCCACGTCATTCCGCAGTCCAGTACAACAAGGCTCGTGACCGTGTCAGAGAAGGGAACGCAGAGACCGTCACTCATCCGAATATCCGGATGGCCCATTTTATAAATCTTTTTAACTAAACATTTACGCCCTAGAATAATTGCCTTTGTCTTCGAGGTATTCAATCTGAGCGACGCATCCGCCGCCCACCCAGGCACGGCCACGGCAGCTGACTCAAGTCGCGCTACGCCCTCAGCCAGATCACCGCTCGGCACCTGAGTGTAGATCTGCAGGTCGTCTGCATAGAGTATGTGCCTATCTTTATATTAACTAGAAGTTAAATAAATATTATTATTATTATTATTATTATTATTATTATTATTATTAGAAGTCTTTGAAGAATAACAAAGCTCCAGACCCCGATGGAATACCATCGGAGATCCGTAAGTTGACAGCACTGACGTGCACTGAACTTTTATTAAGGATGTACAATGCCTGTTTGAATGCAGGAATCTTCTTTGATTATTGGAAGGTGCAGAGATTGGTTTTAATTCCCAAAGGCAGATGGGATCCAAACTCAGAGTCCGAAAATAGACCGCTGTGCATGCTGGATACAGCAGGGAAACCTATCAGGCCTATGAAAGTAGGAACAGAGACAATTGTGACGAAACCAACCGTCAAGTACCTAGGAGTCACCCTCGACACAAAGATAAAGTTTGGGGAGCACATAAGAAGATCCGCCGATAAAGCGGCATGACAAGGGTGAAACTTAGCCGACTTATGGAAAATACCAGCGGACCCAGCGCTAACAAGCGAAGATTGTTGATGTCGGTGACTCACTCCTTACTTTATATAGAGCACAGATCTAGGGGGACACTCTTCAGATAGACTGCCATCGCAAACGCATGGCATCAGTGCAAAGGCAGGGAGGGCTCAGGATAGCGAGCTCGTACCGCACAGTCTCGGAAGCGGTAGTGCTTGTAGTCGCTGGCGTGATTCCAATAGACTTTCTTGCTAAGAAGAGGGAGATCGTGTATACACGGAGTGATGTCGTAGGGCGAAAAGCCGCGAAGGAAGATGTACGAAATCTGATAGCAAGAGAGGTGGAATGCGGGAAAAAATAGTAGGTGGACTGCAGCACTCATCCAAAACGTAAAAGAATGAATCAGCTGAAAACATAGAGAAACAAACTATTACATGACCCAGTTTCTCACAGGGCACGGATACTTTCGAGCATATCTAAAGAAGATGGGTAAAGGTATAAGTGCTAATTGCCGACACTGCAACCATGAACAAGATGACGCTCGTCACACGTTATTCGTTTGTGACCGATGGAGCCGTGAAAGACAGATACTTGAACTATCAGTTGGTCAATGAACGCTGGCGAATATAATTCAGACCATGCTGAAAAGCAAGGAAGCCTGGAAGATGACCGCAGAATATATGGAAAACATTCTTCGAAGAAGACAGAAGGCCTTGTGGATGACCAGTGATAATGAAGAAATAAGATCGAGATTATTTGAAGATAGCCCATGATGGCTTTACGCCAGGGCTTTGTATATGGGTCGTCAAAGTGGTGTTCGCCTCGCCGGTCCTACACCAGAACTTTGTACGGGTCTGCGAGGTATAACGAGAGGTGTCGGTGAGACCGAAGAAAGAAGATGGAGATCACTGAGTTCCCGTCGGCCTTACGCCAGGACTTTATATATGGGCCGCCAAGGAGATGTTTGCCTCGCCGGACCGATACCAGGGCTTTGTACGGGCCTGCGGGGTTAAGCAAGAGGTGTTGGCGACAGCGAAGAAAGAAGATGGAGAACTTTTGAAGATAGCCCTTGACCTACGCTAGGGCTTTGTATATGGTTGCCGAAGAGAACTTTTAAACAAAATGATGAAAGAAGACAGACGAAATGGCTTCTGAAGCTTTGACAAGACTGGCCGAAGTAATGCGAAAGCGGTTCCGGCCAGCCCCCCTGGTCTGTGGTTTTAGTGGGGAAGAATCCCACACGCCAAGGGAGTGCGGACCCTCCTTTGGTGTCTGCCCGGAACTGGGACTGCTCCCCGCCGCCGGGCCGGCTGGGGCTTGATCTCGGGCAGCTGAGGGTCGTAGCGCAAAGTTTCGTCCTTCTGCGCACGCTTGAGAGTCCCAGTTGATAAAGATATTCACAGTTTCCCTCGAAAAAAAATGATGATTACGATTACGATTACGATTATAATGATAATAATAATTATAATAATAATAATAATAATAATAAAAATAATAATAATAATAATAACAATAATCAAAATAATAATAATAATAATAATAATAATAATAATAATAATAAATTATTATTATTATTATTGGGGGGACAACTCAATGATTCATGCCATTCCTGGCTTGGTGAGGGAAACGTCAGCTATCAGGGTCCACGAACCGCCCCCCGGATAACGGGACCGTCGCGTCAATGCTCTCGCAGCAACGCCATAACGGTCACAGCTAATGAAGCTCTGGCTCGGGGTCCATCTGGCACGGGTGGTAGTACCCCGTAAGGGCCCCTCGATGTGCGGTACAGGTCAGAGGCCGCGACCTCTCTAAAAAACCTCGCTTTCCACATCGCGGCCGGTTGCTGGTCCGTCAGCTGGCATCTCTCCGGCGTGGTACAGCGGAGAATGCCCTCTAGATATGGAGGGTACCGGAAATATAGCCGGGGTAGGGGGAACCCTGAAAAAAACCCACAGGGTTAATATGTGCGACAAAAGCCAATATCTCCCCGGGAGCTGGTCTACGGATATTACGCCAGGTAATCTCCCCGTTGGTTCCGATCGGGTGAAAGCCCCGGTGGCCGACGCTGGTTCCTGGGGATGTGGAGTGAACCAAGTCCACGTAAAATCCAATGCTCCGGAAATTACATCCTTCCAGGAGCAAACATCACTGCCGAACGGCAGTACATCCGCCAAAACGCCAAATTTCGACGGAAGTGTCTCCTTCACGGAGGGCACTTCACAAGATTCAGCGATCGTCACGCCGACATCTGTCACGGCAGTTAATCTCGCGGACATGAGCAAAGAGGAGTGGAAGAGCTGGATGAAGAGCGCGTGGCACACAAAGGCCACACATGTCGACTTGGACGACCCAAAGGCGCTCACCCAGTTCTTCCTAGAATCAGATGAAAAGCTTGCCCGGTTTCGCGAATGATGGAGGGTGTAATCTCGCTGATGCTGCCGGCTCTCGAGTCACAGAAAAACATCAACCGCAAATTAAAGGAGAACCTGCCCCGGATGAAGGAGCTATCGGACGGCCTAAGCCACATCAGGAAGTCCACCAATGCGGCTAGACAAAAGATGCTACAGAAGCTTCCTGTAGCAAGCTCCATGGCAGGTTACACCGAGAGCGGCAGCATCGAGGACACACTCTCTAACCAAGAAAGTGGCACGAAGCGGCTGGCGAATAGCCCTTCTCTGGTCCCGCAGATAAACGACAAAAGGAAGCGTCTTGATGGCGAGAGTGAGGGAAGCTGACGGAAGACGGTTACCAAAAAAGGAAAACAGCCGTCCCTTCCCAAAAACGGGGAGCACACACCGCGGCGGGACCAAAAGCAGCAGGAGTCTCCGCAAGAGAGGAGGGTGAACCGCCGACAGCAGCAGCAGCAGCAGAGACAACAGCAGCGCCAACAACAACAAGAGGAGCAGCGCCAAGAACGGTTGCAACAACAGCAAGGCGCTGCGACTGCTGCTGCTTCGCAGAAATCGACGCAAAGCAGGCCCGGTCAGCCGAAGAAGAAGAAAAAGCAGAAGAAGAATAGAGGAAAGAAGACGAAACCGAAGGTGATTCTTCTGAAACCTGCAGGAGGCCAGAGCTATGCGGACGTCCTCAAATCCCTGCAAACATCAAGACCAGCGATAGCGGGATTGAGGTTCGGTCCATCCGGAAGAAACTTACTGGAAGTGTCCTCGTCGAACTAAAGAAGGTGACCCCCCGATAAAAGGACAAACTACACCGAAGCCCTGAAACAGATGGTCGGGGGTAACGCAGAAGTGAAGCAGCTGGTCCCTCAAGCTACACTTGAGACTAGAGACCTCACTAGCTGCAAGACGAGGGGCGATGTCGAAAAGGCTCTCCGGGAAAGACTTCCGGAATACAAAGGGACGGTGCGCGTGGACCTGACTAGACCCAACAGCAGAGAACAGTGACTCGCATTCGTGACACTGGAGGAAGCAGCCGCAAAATCGCTGGACTCCTCAGTTGGGCTGGTTCAATGCAGAGTTAGACGCAAAAAACTAACCCAGCGATGCTCTAATGCCTCGGCTTTATGCACCACACGCGCGTGTGGAACAGCCCCGATAGAAGCACATATTGCTTCAGATGCGGTGCTGAGAGGTATAAGAGTTCAAGCTGTCGAGAAACGAACCCGAAATGCTTCCTTTGCGCCGCGAAGGAACTAGGACCCGACAAAACAGACCATGCAGCCGGGTCAAATAGATGCGAGGTCTATCGGGAGGCCGTTGCGAAAATCTCAAGCAAAAATGGCTAAGATCCGGCAGGCCAACCTAAATAGAAGCAGGATAGCTCAAAATCTCTTGACCCAGATCTGTTTCGAGGAGCAAGCTGATATCATCCTTATCAGCGAGCAATATCGAGACAGAGAAGAGCCAGGATTGCTCGCCGACGAGCTCGGCACAGCTGCCATATGGATACCGGATCTGCGGAACGCACTGAGACGAGTTTTCCGGATCCCTGAGTACATATTACAAATGCTCGGGGATTACCTGCGAAACCGTCGCGTCATATACGAGACAGCAGAAGGCCCAACAGAGAAGGAGCTCACATAGGGGGCAGCCCAGGGGTCCATATTGGGGCCGGACATATGGAACATTTTTATGACGCTATCCTACGTATGTAAAGGCTCCAAGGTTCTTTCCTGGTTGGGTACGCAGATGACACTGTGGTCGTCATAACAGCAAGAAATGAAGAAAGAGTGCAGATGCTGCTCAACCAGGAAATGCATCACGTCGTCTCCCGGCTAGACGACCACAGGCTAGAATTAGTCGCTTCGAAGACGGAGATCGTGCTACTCACGAAGAAGCACATCCCGAGAAAACGAGAGATGCAAGTAGGGGTCGCAACGGTCCAGACGCGTGCAGCCGCCAAATACCTGGGGGTGGCGCTTGACTCCAAGCTCACCTTCTGGGACCACATCATGAAGGCGGCGGACAAGACGGCGGCTTTAACAACATCGCTGAGTAGGCTCATGGCCAACGTCACCGGCCCTTATCCATCAAAGAGGGGCCTGCTCATGCGCACCGCCGAGTCCATCATGCTCTACGGAGCAGAAGTCGGGGCCGAGGCACTGCGGTATGAAAAATATCGCAAACGCCTCGCCGCAGTGCAGAGGAGAGGTGCGCACCGAATAGCGTCCTCTTACCGCACGGTCTCCGAGCCCGCGGTACTAGTGATAGCGGCGGTCATACCAATTGACCTCCGACCCCAGGAGCGACGGTTCGTCCACCAGCAGAAGAATCGCATTGGTAAGGTACTAGCCCAGAAGTCTTACAGAGCCACATTACTACAGGTTTGGCAAGACCGATGGGCTCAAGAGTCGCGAGGACGATGGACAGCTAAGCTGATTCCAGACTTAGCTCCATGGAGCAATCGTCAACATGGCGAGGTAAATTATTACCTTTGTCAGTTTTTGACGGGGCACAGTCTGTTTCACGCCTACCTCTATAAAATGAGGAAGGTGGCGAATAAAGGCTGTGCCTACTACGACTCTCCCTCTGACGATGCTCACCACACCTTTTTCGTATGTGAAAGGTGGAGCATCGAAAGGGGGGCATTAGTGTTTAGTCTTGGACAAATCATTTGTTGAGACGGTCCTTCGCCTCAAGAAGAGAGATTTTGAGGATGCCATGCGTAAAGGAGAAATCTTATGAAGAGGACGACGAAGAGAGAAGAAAGAAGAGGCGTCCGCTCTGGACGAAGGCGCTCTCACCCGGAAGTAATGCGAAAGCGGTGCCGGGGTGGGGGTCCAGATTTATTTTACATAATCTGGACTGACATGGAGGCTAGGGTTTTTAGTCGGTACACCTCGTTAGATAGAGGGAGTCCGACACACGGGGAGGCACGCAGACAGGTCCTCCTTATGGTGCATTAAGCATTTTCCCCCCTCATAAAAAAAAAAAATTGTTATTGTTATTTTTATTATAATTATTATTATTACGACATCGCCACTTTGAGCAATAAATTGGAGGAATTGGAGGGTTCACTAAGAGACCTTGGAAGTAATCTGGTTGTGGCCGGTGACTTCCATTCAAGAGCCCTGATATGCGGTTCGACGGAAACTGAATCGCGCGGTAAATATGTTTTGGAGATGACTGCAAGGCTAAACCTTATGCTGAACGATGGGACGACAAAATATAGGCGATTTGGGCAGGCTGAAACGGTACCTGATATAACTCTTGTGAGTGAAACTATCTGTGATCGGGCCCAGGAATGGTGTGTGATCGAGGACTTTAATGCCAGCGATCACACGTATATAACCTTCAGGTAGACGTCAGACAATCGAGACAAGCAGATTGAGAACGCCGGGTGGGTGGATGGAACCTTCGAAAGCTAGACAGGCAGACGTTTAGAACAAAACTTCTAGAAGGCTGTCATGAGATTAGTGAAGACCACCACGCAGTTACACCAAGCGGTGCCCAGCATCCCGCGAGAAAAACCATGAGAGTCCTGATTTGCGCATGCGACGCATCAATGCCAAGAAAGTGCCCAACACGCAACAACAAGTGACCAGTGTACTGGTTGAACGATGATATCGCAAACTTGAGGAAGGCCTGCCACAGAGCAAGAAGACTCGCTCAAAGATCAAGGAAAAACAGACCTGATGAGACAGCATCGAGAGCGGCCGATTACAAAAGGGCAAAAAAAACGATTGCAGTTAGCAATCAAAGAGAGCCAGTCATTCCACTGGAACAAGCTGGGCTCCTAGGTAGACGAGGACACATGGGGACTCGGATACAAAATTGTGATGGATAAACTGGGATGCTGCGCAACACTCGGTTCGTGAGTCGCAAAGACCATGGATGATATAGTAGACGCCTTACTTCCAAGGCATCAGAAGAAACCAACCGAGCACGAATAATTTTATTGAACAAATTCCATATAATAATAATAATAATAATAATAATAGACTAACATATATTTGAACTAAGAATGCGGGAAGAAAATACTACAGGATAAACAAATGAAAAAGTTAAACGCTGCACGCCCTTCGCGTATGCTTATTATTCGCGCGCGAAGCCCAAATATTATGTGCAAGTCCAAATATCAATCCTCGGCACATACGCGTACCGAGGTGTGTTCTTTCTCTCTCTCGCTGGCTTTAGCGCCGCGCACTCTCTCTCCCTCTCTCTCACTCGCTCGTACCTACGACGTACCTCTGCGTCTGTTGCTCGCCACAACAGCTGTTCCTCTAGCGCGGCCGTAACGTCATAGCCCCTATCTACGTGTACACTCGCACACCTCCCGTACCTCTCGCTAATACAGTGAGAAGGGATTCCAAGCCTCCACCTTCGAGTAGAGGACGCAGAGATCGCCACGCGTGCAGCTGAACGTAAGGCCACAAGCCCGTACTCGTGTGCGTTCAGCTGCGATTAAATAGACGCCTGCATGCCTACCTGAGCTCGCTTAGCTAATATGGCGTCGCTCACGTACCGCTATCGCTGCTTCGCCTAGAGGAAGTCATCCTGCTGGAAGTATCGAGCCACTGCACACCGTGGAGATATCGAGGACTGCAGCTAGGAAACGCGCAGGTACAGTATCGGCACGAGGCGAAATGGTTTCGCAGAGAAAAAGGAGGCGCGAGAGAGTAGTGCGTGATAGCGAGAGGATCCGATATTCGGCAGAACCGCGCGAACTATCGCGCTCTCTCTCTCTCGCACCTTTAGGTTGTTGGCCAGCGTTTGCTCCCTCTCTCCTCGCGCGCTCTTAGCTTACGCGCAAAGATTCTCAGGCTGGTGCGGGATAGCGCGACTGGTGCTCTTTCTCTTTTGCACACGGCCCGAAGGTAGCGTGCTCTCGTTACATCCCTCTTCCAGACGCAACTACATCAACCGATGTGGTTGCTTTACCCCTTAGTCTCAACCTTGAACGAGAACTCAACCTACTGCTAATCATATGCAAGGGCTGGTTATTTTTAGGGATATGTAAAATATATATTTACTTAGCCTCTATTTCATCTAAATAGATGTATAGCTGTTTTTGGTCGTATGGCCATTTTTCTTCGGCTTGTGGCCACAATTTCTGTGATTTGCCTTGGTGCCTAGACCTATGACCCCTCCGATAGTTCCTTGCATCTGTTGGAGGTTCGATCATTTGTCGAATTTCTCCGCCTCTGGCTGCACTGGCCAGAGGATTTTGATGGTGCACTCGCCTTGCTGCGTGTGCTTTATTGATCCCATGGTGAATCACTTACCCAAGATACGCATCTAGGACGGTCGATAGTTTATCGCATGCGTCTCCATCGCTGCAATGCATTTCAAAAGACTTGCGGCGGTTTACGGATGGTCGACTCTGTAGTTCTCCCGGCAGTCATCGAGCATGAATCGCACCCTCGCCTGAGATCTTCGGCTCATCTACGACTTCTCGCACGATTTTTGCGGGAAGAATAAGATAACGTTTTCGCACGTTCGATGAAGCTCGCAATTGAGCACGCGCTTGCTATCGGCCTCTGTGACCCTCGCAGGAGTCTGGACCGGCTTGCCAGTATAAAAGGTTGTCTCGCTACTATCCGACGGGTCGCTCATCCCCGGAGAGTCGCTCGCATCCCACGGCGGTTGTGGATAGACGTCACGTCTTCTTCTGGGATCTTCTATTCCCAAGGCCGCCAATACTATTGCTCCCAGTGATTCACTAGTGGAGACTTCTAGGTCAACAAACTTTCTGACTTCAACCACAGTTGATCTGTTGTCGGATCATGCACTGCTTCGAAAGCGCGTTCGCTCCTAAGTAGTAGTCGATATCGTCGCTCATGACGATTGCTACTCGGGTTATTCTTTCGACTCCTGCTACTTCAAACTCCAAGTCTGAGTGGCAGGAGATAGGTAGCTCTGTGCCACCTGACACTGTTGCGCTTCTATTGGAAGCTGTTATGGTTGCCTTACAGGCTTTTGCCAGTTTTAATCCACTCGGCTCCATGACCGTACGTGAAGCTGCTGTATCATATAGAGCTTTAAACCGGCTACCATTTACTTTTACGTGTAACCACGGTATTTTTCCCGTGATGGAAGCGTCTTTGCCTCGAGCTTCTTTTCTACAGAGCTCGAGACGTCGTGCACCTCACTCATAGTGGGTGACATTGAGGGAGTGGACTCCTTATTTTCTTTTTCCCTACACTTGGAACAACGCCATTGGTTGTAGTTCAGTTCTCCACAGATCTTACATTTTAACTGACCGTTAAATTTTCCGGCCTGAGGATTATTCTTTCTCATCTTACCCTGCTTTTAACCTTTCAGTCGTAGGCTTCTTTTGCGCTGGACCGACGCAGATTTGTCTAGCTTGCGCGAGAGGATTCTCAGGTCGGTGCAGGATAGCTCGATTGGCGCTCTCTCTCATTTGCACACGGTCCGAAGGTAGCGTGCTCTCGTTACATAACAATTAATAACAATAAACAAATGACATCTGAAAGTGATGGGATAAGATGCAACATGGGAAGATGCCATATGCTATCGTAAAATTAATTATAGCAAAAAAACTTAAATATAAGAAAAATTCATGCGTTTTTTGAGTAACGATAAATATTATGTTTCAATACACTATTTTTACAACTTAAAATAAATTTTCAGAACTGTTTTTAGATAAGATACCATCTATGCAAAATATATATAGATATACTAAATACATTGTGACATCTTGCCCCAACACTATGAAAAACAAAAAAAGGTATAGATAAAAAAATCATTATTTTTGCATTTCAAAAATAATACTGTCACTTATTGTTTATTGTTACTTATTATTTATACACGAAATTTTTCATAAACTCAAAAAAAGAAGTCTCAAAAACAAACAATAAACATATTGAAAACTACATCGACAGCAATTAATTTCATTTCTTTTTCATTTGACATGAAAATAAAGTCAGAATAAAACATTATTTTGACCACCTAATAAGCTAATCGTAATGAGTGTTAAAATCGAACTGTCATTGCCGTTTCTATGTCAGCATAGAAAATATAGCCAAGTGGCGACTTCCCCCGCTTAGCAAGTGGGGGGGGGGGTGGCGAGCGAAGCGAACAGGGGGCGAAGTCTCATTAGTATATATATATATGAGTAACTCCACTGGAATATATCAAATCAGTCTCGCACTAAAAAACTTTGTGTCATTGAGATTTTGGTATGTGAAAGTACATTGAAAAAAGTAACTTTCGTATAACTTTTAGCCTCGTTTAACATCATGGTGTTGAGGTACATAATCTTAAAGTCTTAAAATCAACTATTTTTCAATATACTGCCAAAAATCAGGATCTTTCAAAATTAGAAAATATTAATCTGGCTTAAAGTTATGGCATATTGAATTGGGGTATTATTGCTTAAAAATGTGGGCTCACGGTTTATATACCTTGATTATTTTAAAATCTTTAAATTACTGTAACTTCGGTTCTAAGCTTCATAAAAACCTTTTTGACATCGCAAATTGAACGTCTTAGTATCAACTTTCTTTCCATATCGCACTTAAATACCTTATATGCGACCTATGCGACGCTTTCCGTATTAATGCATTGAACCGCTGCTTTATCGTAAAATTTAGAAAATGCGATTTTAAAGATTTTAAAACACTCACAGCTCTTAATTGAGGTATGGTAGCACAATGAAACTTTGTGGGCGCTTTCTTCTATGTTAGAACTAACTTTTCGTATAATTTTGGGATCGAAAAAGAAAAAATAATGTTTTGTATAAAGTTCTTAAGTTGGCGTTTTTCGAAAAATAGGGTAACTTCAAAGTAACGTAGCTCTTTTGATTTTCAACATTTTTAAACGTTTGAAAATATTAAAATGGCGAATTTTGGCAGGCTTTTAAAAAAAGCATGAAATTCGCCAAATTTACTGTTTAAATTTTATCCGGTTAAAATTCGATTTTTGGCAGCATATTGAAAAATAGTTGATTTTAAGACTTTGAGATTATGTACCTCAACACCATGATGTTAAACGAGGCTAAAAGTTATGCGAAATTTACTTGTTTTCAATGTACTTTCACATACCAAAACCTCAGTGACACAAAATTTTTTAGTGCGATACTGATTTGATGAATTGCAGTGAAGTTACCCATCTATATATACTAATGAGACTTTACTTACTATTTATATATATATATATATATACTAGGGGGGCTCTGCCCCCCTGCGCGCTTCGCGCGCCAACCCCCCCCCCCCCCTCTTCAAAAGATTATCTGTTCTTAAAGTAAAAATTTATAATTTTGATATTTTATCAAAATAAACTATAATATGTATAGAAAAGAT
>JAPYZA010010848.1:0-15769 GCA_030522685.1 Eupelmus azureus | reverse complement strand
TTTCTAAAGATTATTTTTAATTAGCTTCTTGAAGCTAGAATCTTACAGGTTTAATTATTAACTTTGAAAAACTATTATTATTCTACAGATCAATCAAACCGAATCAGTAATGCTTGTAATCAATCTAAACCAGAACTTTATTTTAAATGTCATACTAAAATTGTAATTGTATATATATATTCCAATAAATTGATCAAATTTAAAGTTTGTTATATATAATTCCTTTTAAGAACACACGATTTTTTTATAGTAATATATCAGTCCATGTTAAACAACTTTGTTGAAATATCAAACAGTTTTAAAATAGTTCTCGTTTAATTTCTGGAATCTCGAGATAATAAATTTCAGTGCAACTAAGTATACTTTCTGAAAATTGGCATTTCACACGTCCATCGATTTTCGATATGGCTGATTTACCTTCTTAAATGTGACTCACGTAAATCTTAATAGGAAAAATAAATTTTCAGCAAGTAAAAAAGGTTATAATTATTTAAATACACAACTCACTATTTAAATTTATAACATTTTATAAAAACATGTAATAGCAAATAAATACTTTACACATTAATTATTAATTTTCATAAAAAACCTAGTTTTCAAAATTGTTACAATACATTATACTCTTTACAGCGTACTTTTATCAAAGTTGTATTGCAATTAGGCTCGCGAAGATTCCTTTAAAAATGATTTTATTTGATCAAAAGTTTGGAGATGAAAACGATTCTTCCGCTTTTATAACACTACTAGACCTCCTACGACTTGTATAAAATATGTACATTTATATTTTCATCTATGCAAAAAGAAAGGAGAACGTTTTTTGGGTAGCATTCTTATATCCACACACGTCATTCTTCATAGGGCCTCTCTGACTTTCTGTCATATTGAACCAATGAACTTTTTCCATGAAGGAATTATGCACTTTTATTAGTTTGATTAAAATTGATAGTTTTTATGTTTTTTAACATTCTGAGAAAATTACATTTACAAAATAATTTTATTACTGAAAATTTGGATACACAATTTCTAGAATCATCTATAAATACTCTGCAATAAAAATTGAAGGATTTTATTTAAGTTCTTTTACATCAAACAGTAGTTTAATTGTTTAATTGACAAGATAAAGAGGGCGATGCCCCATATAAGAGCGTAGCCTTGACCTCCACCTTTTTTATTTATTATCCACCACCTTAACTTTATTAGCCATACATAAGAATCTATATCTATCTACAGCTATTTATATTTAATGCCTTTTATCGATAACATAATTAAAATAAAGTTCTTTTAATAGTTCTTCTCATAAACATTTACTTAAAAAGAAAATCGTAACTTTAATTATTCTCTTCAAATAAAATCACACGCAATTGCATTTCAATAGAAATTCTTTATAACCTACTAAACATTATAAAAAAAAATATATTCAAAAAAATCGTCATTACACGAATTCTCACTGAAGCATTATTCTTCAAAGACTCCTAATTTTCATAATCTCCCCTCTACCGTCGGCTCGCTCTACAGCGACGGCGCGACTCTCGTCGATCAGCGCAGCGCTGCATGGATCCGACGATCCCCACCACGGTCCATCTATTCGCGACGTCCGCGTCGACGTAGTCGTCATACAGCTGACGGGCGCTGCCCCGGCCGTAACATCGTCATCTCGACCGGTTGAAATTTCATTGAAAATGGCCGCAAGTGATTCGAGAAATTTTATGACTCCTTTTACGCGATGAAATGTCGGCGGTGCTTTTGAAAATTATTATTAAGCAAATCAATAAAAAATGCTTTCAGTGATCATTTACACTAACAAAATGCAATTTTAAATAAAACAAAATTTTTATTATAAAAAAGAAAACAGCCTCTAGATTAAAAATAACCACAGCTAACCTCAAAGCAAACACTCCATTAACAATCACAACTCCGCTATAAAATAAGCCTAACAATTTTTTCTACGGGCTCATAATCAGCTATCAACGACGTCGCTAACTGCGCGTTTAATTACATAAAAGTCGACGGACAGAGACTCCGTGTGTGTGCAAGAGAGAGAAGAACGGAGAGCGAGAGAACGCATGCGTAGGCCAGCCGAAGGTTGTTGCGAAAGAAGAGCAGGCCGCGAGAGAGACACAGAGCGAGCGAGAGAGAGAGAGGCGTGTACGTGCGAAGGCGCGAGCTTGCAGTAGGCGCGCTTCCTCTTTAACGAGGCGAATTCCAGGGGCGCTTGACACTTTGAACTCGCTGTACGTATATACGTATACAGGCGTGCGTCGTCGGCGACGAGGCGCGTGCAACGGTGACGCGCGCAGCGGACGCGGCGATGACAGCCGCGCGCGGCACTGCTCTGGCCAGGGGAAAATTGGGTTTCGAGGCACACAAGATGCCCAGGTGGCTTTAGAGAGCGAGGCTGGGTTAGAGGAAGAGGATGGATTTTTTTTGGTTTTGTTGTTCTTGAGTTTGGTGGTTGTGTTTTGTTATTTTATAATTTTTATTGGGTTTAATTTAGTACATTTTTTAAAAGTATCAAGGGAATGTTTGTTCACTTGTTATAACCGTATAAACTTTTTTACAAAAAATTGCAATATTGAGTGAGAAACTTTCTGAATCCCCTTTTTCTATTTATCGCAACAGTTCGAGAGTGGGCGTATATGAATGTTTATTAACATATTCGTTTTCTTTTACTAAAACAAGTGTAAATTCGTATAGAACTTAATTAATGTTTATCGAAAATTTTTTAAAAAGAAAAACTATACTCACACTGAACAATAGAAACGAGTAAGTAATCACTAGAAACTCGTTACAAAGCAGCACACCTAGGACCGGAAAATTTTTTAAGTTTAATAAAACACTTCTGAGATTCGTGAGCGTTGAGAGAGAAAAAAACAATGTCGACACAAAGAAAAGAGTGCCGAAAGGTTTAAAATTAGAGTTCAAAAAAACTTGCGCAGGGATTTCATAAACCCGCGTGTCCTTTCAGAAGCGTGACCTCGTTTGCACAGAATCAGGCAAATATACAAACGCCACTTGTAATAAAACGAAACAGTAACAAATTTTAGGATTAAAGTGAATTTTATTATCGAACATAAAATTCTTATTTTGCTTAATTTTCTTTATTATCCAATATATAATTACGTTAAGATTTAAAAATAATTTTACTCGTTATTTTCTCATGAAAGCCTCTACTCTTTTACTTTTCTAAACTTGTTTGACCCGTGACTAATTTTTGGAAAATTTCTTCGGTAACTTTGTTTTCTCAATACATCATCGACAAATTTAAAAAAGAAAAATACTCTTTGACTTGGACATACGCAAAGAGCAGAAGAGGAAAGAAAAAAATTGCAGTGCAGCACGATGCGCGCCTCTTATTTCAGAGGCCGGTCCAAGGTCGAGTCTTCACCTGCTTACGTCACAATGTTCACAAGATGCAATCGGTCATCTACTGGCCACTGTTAAGTCAACGGCGTTGGAATCGTTCTGATGATGAACTCAAACACGTTTATCTCGAGAGGTCTTTGGTCTTTTTTATTCTTCTAGATTTTACAATACTATTTGTAATGTTAAATGACAGTAGTTACTTGTAAAGTTAAAAGAGTTTCATTCTTTTTTCAAGCGAACGAAAAGGATATTTTTGAATTTGAAGTTTTTCTAAGACATAAATTTATATGTTTAGCGAATAAAATAAATTTATTTTAAATATTACTTTGTAATAATTTTAATTTCATCCATAAGTTTTGAATTAATCTATGTGTGGTGACCGAATGAAATTTAGGAGATCTGAAATTCATTTTTTACCGATTAAGCTATTAATTTCAACTATTAAATTTTTTAAAAATTTTGATGTGAATTAAAAAATTTCATTCAAGTACCATTCTCAGATACTTTGGAATATAGAACTATATCTTGGAGTGGCAGATTATTAGCGTCCGTCTCAGCTGCAGGTTTATATTAACTACGTCTTTTTTTAATAATATTTTAACAATATTTAAATATTGCATTTTCTGGTAATGTAAAGGTCTATTAACAATTTTACTGCAAAATAAACTCCTCTTGATTACGAAGATGAATCTAACGTTGACCCGAATTCCTCTACATATGATTATAAAAAATAAAAACTATAAACCTGTGCATTATGTAAAAGTGTTACATACTTGTTATTTATTATATAACATTTGTAAATGTTTTTACACAATGCCTCGGTTTAATAACAACTTTATTGCAAAATAAACTCTCAACCTAAACACCCTGACAAATCGGCGGCTGGTCAGAAATACGAAATACAATTTCTTAAAAAATCTAAGCCTTTTCATTGTTTAAAGGAGGTATATTCTTAAATATTATATAATTTATCATCGTTAAAAGTCTACACAGAGGTCTAATAAAAATTTTATTGTAAGATAAACTTGACTTGATTAACCAAGCGAATCGGATGCTGACTCGGATTCCGGTATATATATAAATTGTGGATGGACTAGAAAAATTCAAAATTTTAAATAATGTGTAATGTAACAAGAATACACCTGTTTTAAGACAATCTACAAGGCTTGCTTTTTATTTCTCACGAAGAAGTATAGCAGACGTCCAGTCCGGGGCCAATTAGTCAGAGTGTTTAAATCAAGTTTATTTTACAATAAAATTATTAGTAGACCGAAGCGTTGTCTGAAAATTGTTTCTAGTAAATTTTACTATAAATTGTTTATACTAAATTTTACTTTGATTTTTCGAAGATGTCAGATCAGGTTTCCTACATAATATAACAACCACACCAGTTAGTTTTCAAAATGTAGTTACTATTAGCTAGCTACTACATTATTTTTTGGTAATATATACTTTAATGTTTTATTGCATTCTAACATTACAATAATACATGTATATAATAATCAATACTACTTAAAATAGATGTGTTGATACAATACTGTACGTGTGTTGATTATTATTAATTTATTCGCTCGATATTTTAAATAAGTAATCTTTTGTTTATTAACCTACAGTTTCCTTAATCATTTTGATATACAAGATTAGATATCAGCATATTGTCTTTCCTAAGAAAAAATGTATGTTTTCAAAATAATTCTAAAGCGGCAGATTTGAATAGAAAGTTTTCTTCATTATCTGTACATATAGATAAAAGCGTTTCTCAAAACTAAGTGAATCAATTCATACATCTATATCTAAATTATTTTCAAGAGCTTAGTTCAGTATTATAATTAATAAAACATTGTTACTTACTGAATAAGTTGTGTAGACAATATAAATTAATATTATATTTAATATAAAATAGTGTGAAACATTAACTTATTGATTAAGTTGTTATTGTTTTAAATAGCTATTCTAAATTTGACTACAACATAGAATGCAGAGTGTCAATGATGTGATTAATGATTAGATTTTAATTGTCAACGTTTAGTGTGGAATGGTTATACAAAATCTAAACTAAACACTACTTGATTAATCAAACTTTTATGACAGTTGTTGGAGCGAGAGCTTTGGATATAAATGAAAAAAGTTGATTAATTTGATAGTAAAAGTTGAAAAGTTCTTTTAAAGATAAAAGATTAATAAATCTGAGAGAATTATCATTAGTACAAAGAAAGTTTTTTATTTGAACTTTTTCATTCATACCCGTAAATGACATAAAGTTTGTGGTGGTATATTTAAATATGACAATGTTTGTCGATTGCCACATTGTTTAATGATGATTTGCTTTTTTAGTTCGATTGCGTTTATTTTGTTATGATCATAATAACAAAAGTATATAATCATACCACTATATGGGGCAGATGGTTCGCAGTCTTTAACTTCCTGCTTAAGGGAGCTTTCCAAAGCATCTATAATATAAATACATTGATATGTTATAAAATGTTATAATTATAATAATGGTAACTGATCTAATACTATTTTAGTTGTTATATGGTGAATTACGGTGATCAAACGCAATAATAAATTGGCCTACATACTGATTCTTATTATACTGCTATAATGTATCTTATAAAATAATGTATGCTTTCATTTTGAGATTGCCTTAAATGAAAGTTTAGAAACAGTAATTAATTATTCATTCTTACTGTAGTTATACTTCCTTTCTTCAAAACCAAAGAAAACATATCATTAGTTTGCTAATAAACTTTATAATTAATCTTACCATAGATAAATTAAAAGCTTTGAATTTACTTTTGTTTGAAATAGATTCGAAACTTGAAATATGCCATGTATATTCATATTTCATCAAAATACTTTCAGTCCTTTTTATAAAATTATAAACTATTATTTAGTTTATCATCAACATTAATTGCACACGCTTTACATATTATTTTAAATTTTTTATAATTCACTCATATGCACAGCAGCATTTCTGCAGATCGATAGCCTTCATAATACAAAAATTAGCTAATATATTCGTTAAGAGCATCATTTTCGTTATTGATTCCTATTTTTAATGCTTTTCAAGTTTGAAATATTTTTAATCGTATTATCAACTAACATAAACTAATGATAAATACAATTTGAATTTGTATTTTACTTATTGAATAATATTAGATTTATAATTTTCCTTTTGTTGATAAAAAACAGTAAGTAGTTTTATATCTAAAGTGGGGTATTAATATATATACTTTGGAGAAAAAAAAAGAAGGCAATAATCTGCCGAAAATTTGAAACACTTTCTTCCACATTTTTCAAAATCGCTTCCTAATTTTCTGTCCCACATCTCCCATATCATCCCATATTAATTTAATATCCCTAGATTCTCAATTAGATTTAAACTAATCACAAACCAAAAACTAAAACGCCCTCTGCAAACCAATCCGGAAAAGCTTGCACCAACTCACTCCCCCATCAACATCCACTCCATCACCCGGAAAACAAGAAAAAAGTAAAAACTACCCTTCGCACCTACGACTCTCCACACCTCGCGTCAATAGCCCTCAGCAGCTCCTATACACAAAACGCCAGCTAATTGCTTTACATTCGCGCGCGCGCGCTCGCGCCAGCCAGCATTCTGCTGGCGCGAACCTCTAAATGATCGCTTGGTTTTCTTGCGCTGAACTTATTATCTTTCAAGGGCGAGCCGCGACCTTGAGGGGGTCGATATACACCAGGCCGCGAACAGCTGCTTGGCGCGCAGTAGTTTGCGTTTCGCGTGATGCGATTACGACTGCGCGCGAGCGCGATTTTTCTTTTTTTCCCCCCCAAGAATCAGCTGCCGATGCATTTTTCCTCTTCGATGCTATTTCCTCGTTTCTATCGCGCGGCGGGCCTGCTGTCGTAGTCGGGTTAATTAAGCGCTTCTAGCGAATGTTAATGGATTCGGTGATTGATGCGCTTCTGGTGTTTTGGATAGATGGATGATTTTGCTCGTTTTTGTGAGCGGTGTGTCGCTTTTAAGGTGGAACGTTCGGAGTTTAAATAAATAAGAGGGTATTGATTGGCGCAGTAAGCCGAGCCCGCGTAGGAGTGATTTTGGCATGAAGAATGCTGTTAGGTTGCACGAGACTGCTTGAAATTTCAGAGTGTGTATTGTGGTGTGAATTTTTTGTTACTTTTATCGAATAATGTTTAAATTAAGGCAGCAAGGTTGAATTTGAAATGTTTAATGTATCCGAGAAAAATTACCTAATAAAACGAAAATTACCAACTAGACATATCAAGAAAACTCGCGTTTAAAGAGCAAATCCCGCTAATATTTAATTCAAATTAGTAGCCGAGCCGTTAAAGAGCAGGCTTCTTTGAGCAGCGAAAATAGATCCCGTTTACACCTTTGAGAAATCAGAGACGCCCGAGCGCGAGATCAGAGAGCGCTGCAAACTTCCAACAAACTTTTTGTTAGACCATCGTAAAACTTTAATCTAGTGTGTGTGTACGTGCACGTCTGACTGCGCCCACGCGTTCACATATGCAAAGCTCGATTTTCTAACGATTTTCGTTCAAGGCGCAAGACATTAAGATGCCACGATAACGGTCATTAATATGGGAATCCGCAAGCGGCGCGGATCGATTTCTGCGCGCTTGTCCTACAATCATTCCCGCAAAGACCCGTTACGACCCTGCAGATATAGTTACTGGATCTTGGAGCTTGAAAACTGCCCTAATTTACTTTTAAAGCTTTATGTGGAGGATTATAAATTTTTTTTACTGGTGGGATTGGGAAAGGCTTTTTAAGCTTTTATTGCGAGGTTGAGCAGTTTGATATTTATTTTTATAATTACAATTTATGATTGTTTGTATAATTTTTGGAAAATGGTACAGGTCGCCAGTGTGTCATTTTTAACTACCAAATGTCTGATATTCTGGTCTAATTTTGTGCTTTAAAAGACTTTATTGGAATATTCTTGTAAAATTAATGTCTTTTTCTCAGTAGGGCTTTCAAATAGATCGCAAAGCGCACCGCATAATTTTCCAATTACTTGCCCGGCCGGTAAACCATAAAGCTTTCCCAGAATCCATATAATTTTCCTAATTAGCAAAAATTGAAATGCCCAGACAAAAATCAATACTTTAGACACTAATAAAAAGCAAAAAATACGAGTCAACAACGAACATACCTCGCAGCCAACCAATATTATTTTCCAAACATTACTCTCAATCGACCAAAACAATATTATTTCCGCATAACCATCATCCTCAATGCAAATAAAATGACCGATCTCAAGACCATACCCCCCTCTAAAACAATAACTCATCTTCGAGAAATCCCAAACGAACAATCCCTCACTGTAACCCGTGCAAGTCATCCATTCCTAATGATCCCCTCGGCCATCCGCTCGCCACCATCCCGACCTCCGCGCAATCCAACATCCACAATCAATCCATCAAAAAGGAAGCCAACCCGCTCTCCTCTCGCCCCGAGAACAAATCACGCTCTCTCGCACCTGGATACACACATATAGATCGCGCACGTCGCGGATTGGAGAAATCGATATTTCGCCTCTCGCGCGCGCGCGCGACTAAACGGTTGCATACTGCTGTGCGAGTAAAAGAGAGGGATGGTCGGCCTGTGCCAGCGGCGGCGCCGCTTGGCAACTGCGAGAGAGAGATGCACTCGTCGATATATAACAACGGCGGGAGCGGCGCGCGGCGGTTAATTCATCGACCCGCGACGGTCACGTAATTATCTGTGTATCGAGCGGCGAATGTCAATGCTGCTGCTATTGCGCTTGCGGGAGAGTCAGGTAGCCGATGCTTAGGCGATCTGCGAGGCTGCCCCCCGTCAATTGCCTTTATGCCGGGAGTCGATGGGAGAACGGTTTAATTAAGGACGGAACCTTCGGCTAATAGGCTCTGGAGCTAATATTAGGAAACGGGGGAGATGGTTGTTTTGTTTGCTCGTTTTGGATGGGTAAGTTTTGGTTTGATTTGGGGAGGAGTATGTGTTGCTAGTGAAAAAATTCGTGGCTTGATGGTTTTTTTTTTATTGTACAGTATATGGGTGACGTGATAATGAAGGGAAGAAAATCTGGAAGCTGATGAGCGAAATATTAACTTACAGTTGCGTAAGGATTTAGCTGTACTGGATAATTGTACAATTGGTGAATTAACTGTCAAGGATCTTTCAGTGTCATATTTCATCCGTACGTAAACTTTTTAATGAAGCTTTATGCGGCTTATGTGCAATTATTAAGTCATATAAATTTACTGCTTAAATACTTTTTTAAAGATTTATCACTTCGATGATTTACTCTGCATTCAAAAAAGACGCAAAAAATCACATTTCACAATAAACTTTTTCTTCAAACGAAATCAAACGCACAGCGGAAACACAATAACGCTCCATCAATCCCACCAGCAACTTTCGCATCGATAAATAATGAAATTCGCCCGACGCCGGCGATATTAAAAATTCGCACAGCGCAAAATGCAAAACTCGGCATTACTGCGTATAGCACTGGCTCGCGCAAATAAAGTCGTCCGATAGAGCTCGTAAAAAAAAAGTTCTCCTTATTACTTTTCAAAGACACGAGCAGCCGAGCCTCTACGCAATGTTTCATATAAAGTCGGAGGCACGACAAATAACCCGATACGGACGCGATTAAAGATAGAGAGACGCCGAGGAGGAACTTTAACCCAGTTCCGTAAACGCACGAAACACGTGAATTCATAACGTGATCGGATTACCGCGGCGTGAGCGCGCTCGTGATTCTCACGCAACAAACAGTATTGCCCTGATAGTACCGTATGCGTATGATGGACCGCTTTTTGTCTCGGGTTTAGTGTTTATGTGAGAATTGAGAGGTGATTGTTTGATTTTGTTTTTTTTAATGATGCGTGGGGTTGGTTGTTGTTATGTGGATTATGATGTGGCTAAATTTGTTCTTGAATATTGAATGTTAATGATAAATATCTCTGGTGAACATTCTAAAATGTTCAAAGTAGATAGAAAAGTAATAAACGGCAAAAAATGGATTAGTTTTTACTGCAAATAAATGCTTTTTATGATCAAGTTTTAACATTTCTTGAATTAAGCTTTCTAAATATTTGAAGAAATCTGATTTTATGTTTTAAGCGTAATTTAGAAGCGTCTCTCAATGTCACTACTTATTTAGTACTAAATGACTAGTAATGTGGCTGTATAAATCTTAAGATTATTTTTATCTTTTATTTGCACATTAAATGTTAAGAATTGATCAAAAAGAACGATTTGATGTAGTAAAAAAGTATGAACTCTATTTTAAGAAATTCTCATGTTGATTACCTACTTCTTAGCCGGAAATGAATACGGTTTCCACCAAGGCTCTAAACCTAACTTGTACATAAAAATATTATTTACATCTTAAAAACATGATTTAATTTTATTCACTTAAAATTTTCACGATTATAATTATAAAAATTATTTTAGCATGACATTAGTAGCATATTTTATTCACTCATTCAAAATTCTATTTCTGAGCTTTTGGATAGATTTAAAATTTCTTTCCACTTTCGACCAACTTTAATTGTACCGATAACATTTAATATTAAACGATAAAGTAAGAGGAAGAACTTAGAGTGCAGGTCTAGACACGGGACATAAATAAAGCGCTGGAATAGAGGTTGCGCAAGAAAAGTAGCTTTTGCGATGATGAGATGGTCGAGATTTGCGGAAGGATATTATTCAGCAGATGGCTTTAAGAATATCTTCGAATTTTTATCGGGAATACAGTTTTATTTTTTATCGTTTATTTTAACCTATTATTACATAAATTGACAATATCCAACATTCTATTTTTTTTTTAGTTCGCTAATCACTGATTTTTACTAGACAATGTTTAGATTATAATAGACTGACGAAATAAATATTTTAATATTTTCGGGTATGCTTATCAGATTGAAATGAAAAGTAGCTTAAAAAAAATTCTCGCATTAGAATTGTAAATTTCTTGACACGCCCCTTTCTAATCGAAATGAAACGAATGACTACGTCATATCGACGACTTAACAAAATAAAGTTGAAAATTAAATGATAACATTCCACGTTATCTGTCGTACAAAATCACGTACGCAAGACCCAACATGTTTTAAAAATTTTTTAAATTGTTAGCTGCTACAAATATATTTAGACAATGTATCAATCAATTTATTAATATATTTTTTTTCAATTTGAATTAGATATTTAAACCAATTCTTTGTAAAAATTTCTTTTACAAAATTTAACAATTATTTCTCATTAATATTTCATGAAAAAAAATAAAAAATTACTTTTTTATGATAAATATCATAATAATCATAATACAATAATAATAATAAAAAAAAAGACTCAAAAGATATAAAATCTGAAAACTTAAATTAAACCATTCCCCGCAAATCCTTAACAAAAATAAAACAAGATAATAAAAGCCGGCCCAATAGCAACGATAACAGCGACGCGACGCAAATCCCAAAATTGAGATAATAACACGAGCTCCGAGGGACAAAAGACGCAACGCAGCCGCCGCCTCATCCGAGACAAAAGCATCCCAGGGAGCCAACCCGACGAAGAAAAGGGTGACATATCCGGATATGCGGAGGATAGAAAGACGAAGCCGAGCAGAGAAAGAGACACAGCCTGCCCGGAGACCATTGACCCGCAAACCTTGTTTGACTCTCGAGAGTCGATTAAGGAGGGAAAACGAAGAGAGACGCTCGCCACGTTTTTCTCTCCTCCTTCGACGACGATATACACGCAGCCCGTCCGCCCCCTACACTCGCATTTCCATTTTGTCTCGCGGACCTCAGCGCTAGCCCCGCAGCGCGTGACTCCGGAATATTGACCCAGTTCGACGTGGAGCGCGTATTTTCGTTGAGGTGTTTTTCTTTTTTCCCCTGCTTTTCCGCTCGGCTCGCTTTTTTCGCCCGAGCCAGGCCAAAAGTTATTTATCGCGAGTGCCGATGAAATTCGATAGTCGAGAAAATTTTTCTGGGGGGGTTTTCGTTTGTATGGGGTTTTTATTTTTTACGTTAATTGTTTAATCGATAAATTCCGTATAAATTAATCATAAATTTTAATTAATCGTATCTGGATGACAGCCGCATAAGTCAACGTCAATTAATATTATTTAAAAATTGTTATCCACAATCGCTCTTTGTTATTCTCAAAAAATAACGCAGTAAACGAATTTCTTTTATTTTTAAACATCAACACAAGCCTCGTAGTAAACAAGAGTCATTAATACCATAAAACCATCAAGCACTCATCAAACAATAGACATAAACAAAAATCAATTACAAACTAAATTCCTCCCGAAATTCCCACACTCTCCGGCTTGTTTATCCCACGAAAACAGTAAATAATCCCCAAAATCTTCTACCAACTAACAGCGTTGAAAAAAACACACAGCAGCAGCATATCGAAGCTTGCGCGCGCGTCTGCTTCGATCGTAAAGTGGCGCGATCGAGAGACTCGCGCGAAATCAAAAGATTTATTTATAAATCTTCCGCGCCGGCTGACGTGCATTATAAACTCGCGCGAAAATCTCGCCTCGCTCGCGGAGACGCGAGGTATATATGAGAGCCAGAGGAGGAGGCGGCGAGAGAGAAGCGCATATATAAGAGAACACCTTAATGCCGCGTGGGGTAAATATAGATTCATCGACTTTAAGCCGTAAAGAGGAGAATTCGTAAGTCAGACGCGAGTTGGCTGTAGCTGGAAAGTGTTTCTGCTCTTTCTCTTGTGGACGGCTGGTGGCGGGTCTGGGATCGTTGTTTTCGAGTGAGTTGGGGTATTTTGAGACTGTGTTTTTCGTAGATTATTATAGATTTGGAAAACAAATTTTTTTTCTGTTTTTGTTATTTTCGATGAGGAAAGTTGGATTCGCGTGGGTCTAGGGTTTTGACGCGTTTAATGAGGAACATGTGTAGAAGATATTGAAATTTAAACGAAACATTTTTGTTTATAATTTAATTACAAAATTTTACATGTTTAAAACTGATTTTCAAAAGATGTAAATTATATGACAAATTATACACACGATTTAGGTTACAAAATTGTCGTGATTTAGTGCCAGTTTCTTCTAAACAATGACTACAGCACCATATTTTGCAATTTATTTCGAAATTTCATAATTGAATTGAAATTACTTCTCGTAAAATTGCATTGTTAGAAACGTAATAAATATTAAAAAGTATCTCAATTATACAAATTCGTGTAGTAACAAGCCACACCTATTCCAAGGAGAGAAAAAAGAAAAGCCTTGGCAGATCCAAATCTCGCTAAACACACTCTCGCAACTCGGAATTTCGCGTCAACAATCGTAAATCCACTCTACCGCGAAGCGCAATTTCCAGAAAAAATTAATCAATAAACATACCCCCTTAATCAACTTCAACCGAGTAACGAAAAACAGTGTAACGACAGCCTAGAAAGTATAGCCATTTAATCCCGGCCGGCGCATAAAGCCCGCTCACAACGATTTTCTCTCTCTCCCGGTGCGAAATATCGACGCCCACGCGCGCGCGCGCGCGCAGCCAACGTCTCCTCGCACACACGCGGGCCAAAGACGCGCGCGCGGCCGTCAATGACACATGCGCTCGCCGCATTCCCGAGCCGCCTTAATTAACGGGTGTTTAAAGCCACCCTGGTAAGCTGCTTCTTTCGCCGCCGACGTTTTTTTTTGTTTTTACTTTCCTTTGACACGCGTGTCAGGGACTGGCTTCTTTTTTGTTTGAGCGCAGTGTGGGTTGACGGCTGAGCTCTTGATTGGCTGGTGACGGTGTGGAAAAGGTCGGGGAGAAATTATGTTTTGGCAGGGGATTGCGGTACGGGTGCAGCAGTGGGTGAATGCTGCGCTGGTTCGATCGGGCGATTTGAACGCTGGCTGTGGTTTGAGAGCCAAGGAATTTAGTTGTGTGGTGTAGATTTGGCGTTTTTCTTTTGTTTGGTAATGGTGGGTTTTTGCTGGTGCGAGTTTTGGGGAATTGGAGATGTTTTGCATTGGTGGTTTTTTGTTTATTGGTTTTTATAGGCTGGTTTGATAAGGGTTAATATTTTTATAAAATTTTTGTTTATGTGAATATTATTTTTTGCAATAAAATATACTAGTATTTCGAAAAAATAATTGGTAGGCATAATTTATCGTTTCTTTGTTCATTCAATTTAATAAAGTTTAATTTTGGCGATTACATGTTATTAGTAAGAAATCGAATTACATTGTTTATATTTTTGATTTTCGTAAAATCAAATTTTTTCAGTTTGTGTTTAATTTTAATTTTAATAAGGTCATTTTTAAATTTAAAATAAATAAATATCGGAAAAAAGCTGTTTAGATAATCCAATTATTTTTTGAAAGTAGGCTGTTCTAAAAATAATAAAGTTCAGTCAACTGAAAAGAAGGTCAATTTGGAGAATATTTTTCTTGGGTGCACTAAAAGAATATTTAGCGTTTATAATTGTCATTGTCGTAGACAAACACATTTAAATTTATAATTTTTTGTGTTTTCTTTAAATTTTAGTTGTACATAAAAATTTCATAACAGTAGGAAGTTTTGACACAAATAACTACTACTCTAACAACCCAGCGAAATACATTAGAATTAGCTTGCAATTAAACCAAGTTCCTATTTTTAACTTAATTCTTTTGAAAATAGCAATGACGCTGGTCTACTCGTTATTTTATACGTGAAATATAAAAATATGAAAATAAATACCAGTAAAAAATATATACATATTTATATACTGCTATAGTACTAAGTCCCACAATAGGCTTTTTATAAAATTATTGCGTTAATTTTACTATAATTTATTTTATTTTAGTTACTCGCGGTGTGAATTAAAAAAAAAAAGTTAAACGTTTTATGATTTTTTTTTATAAACATAGAAATTGCTTGTAATTACTATTACGTCTACACCAGCAGTAAATCTGTATTTCATTTAAATCAAATCAAGTCTAATTGAGAAGTTCAGTATAACACATTTAATTGGTATTTGTTCATATTTACATCGTTGAAAAACGATAATTTTTTATAGATATTTGAAAATTATTAATTTCTTTGTTTTTCACTGTGACCAGCACACAATAAAATTAAAAATATCATTAATCTAATTAACATTAGTTTAATCCAAGAATACGACTGACTTTAAAGCTGAAATCTGTCATTAAACTTATTAAATTATAAGCAATTTTCAATAACAGAAACACATCATTCCTAACGATTAATCCATCCCTTCGCCAACAGAGCCTCACAGCAGCTCAACATTGAAATCCCCAAACGTTAACACAATGCCTCAAAGCAATCTCTAAATCGTCGCCGGAGGAAAATCGATATTACAAGACTATTTTCCAGCGAGCCAAGACAAACCCGCCGCGCGCGCGTCATAACCTCAAACACCAATCCCCCC
>JAPYZA010010847.1:0-13503 GCA_030522685.1 Eupelmus azureus | reverse complement strand
AATTTTCTGAAAGCTCCTCTTGGCAAATATCGCGTTGGCTCATTTTAATAACTCTAATTAAAGTTCTAAGATGTTTACCTATTTAAAACGTGGATGTTGTACAACCGAAGGACTTTGTAGCAATATTGAAGAGCTCAGTAATTCAAAATATGCGATGTTTAAGCGAGGTATACCTTTTTCACTACACATTCCATAGAGTAAAAAACAGGCACAATATTATTACTTTACTATATTGGCATTGTTCTGTGGCATTATAAAACTTTCATGAAATGTTTATAATTATTTATTCTAAAAAAATCATTAGTAGATAAGAATGTATAGAATTACTTTAATACAATGAAAAATAATGTTGGCGCTAATCGCCTTGAAATTTCTTGATTTATCATAATATTGTATTTTGTAAAAAGACTATTTTAAATTATTACAGTTTATAAATGAAACATATCTTTCATATATTCTATAATAGAGTATTTTCGTACTTTAAAAATTATTTTTCACTACTTTTAAAGTATTGCATATGATTGATTGTTTAGGAATAAATAAGCAAAAAAGTGAAAGGAATATTTGGTTTTAAGATTAGACTAATCTTAAATCGAGTGAGTATTGTAAACCGTTTTTAAATGACGTCAATGAACTTTAAATTTTAAATGAACAAAAATAAAAAAATCTAATTAATCAATCAAATTTGTTAGGGAAATAATAAAAACTTGCTTTTAAAATTGATTTTTTCTTTTTATTTTTAGTGAATAAGACTTCTTTTTACAGATATATCTATTCCAAAATTATTTGAAATTTATGGATAATTTGATAAAGAGTAAACGTAACATTTTGGGATATCTTATTTTTAAATTTATTGTGAATAAAATAAGTATAAGCGAAGTATCAAATCTCAAAGAAATATTTCAAAACGAAATATTCAAAAGAAGCTTTGAAGAATCTTTTTAGTAAACTTAAAAATTTGATAAAAAATTTCCATATTAAATTATTATTATTAATTTCACAATATGTAACTTTATGTACAATGATGTTTATTGTAATATATTTTTGTGTCTTGTGTCTTGTATGTATAATAGTGTCTTGTAATATATTTTGGTAAAATATTATTTTTAAAGGAATAATAAGGTCAAAAATATTATTATATGCCTAATTTAAATGAGTAAAATGTACTCGTATTGCCATGTGAATGACTTTATCTTCTAAATAGTCTTTAATGTTCTACATACGACTGAAAAGTTGTAAATATATAAAATTCTTAAAATTGGGAAAAAGGCCAATAATAAGATACAGCAAATACCAATCTGAGGGACAACAACTCACTAACATACTAGTTGTAATTTTTTAACCTTTTTGATATTTGAAAACAAATTGAATTTGTACAGCATAAATTTTCGTCCCCTTGTGCTATTTTCTCGAATTTTCGCATTAAAGGTAAGTAAATTAAGAACTTTGTAATTTGAAAAAGGAGTACATTAATTTTAAATATTTTTTTAAACCGTGTTACATCAATATGAAGAAGATTTTTAAATGATTTTTGCAAACCAATCTGACTTCATATTCGTCAACGACGTTTCAGCAGCCTTCTATTACTCTCAGTACCTTACATAAACTATCTAAAAATTCGTTTGGAAGAACATAAGTTAAACAGATATTTTTATGTGCACACATAAATAACTAATTGTAAGTTTTCACAAATAAATCATACAAAAATTATGCGCTCAGCGGATTTATTGGTCAACAAACAAGCAATTAAATGATTGTGAGTTAGTGGCGGTGTACAATCAGAGTCACTAATTTGAATAATTTTAATGAATTCATACAGTATAACAGAAACAACAATAAAAACTATAAGATTACAGACTTTCTATAAATGTTGAATAAATATTTTATTTAATTTTTATATAACGATAAAAGTGTAACTACCGCAAATACCACTACAACGCGAATCCCTCAACCAAAACCAATTCACAGATACCGATCACCAAACTCCAACAATCCACAAAAGCAACCCATCTCCAAACGACTCCAAAAAATCATATTTACAGAACGAATCACGTGCGTATCCCAATCAGCTCATTCAATCCGTAAAACCGTAATTTCCCTCCGCTTATCCCGTTACACCAATCGGCTCTTTTATTACGCAAACTTTCTCTCTCCTCCGATTCTAAAATCGAACGATCGACGTCAGCGCGTTCGGAAAAACACGTTTCTCCGATCGGCGCACGCGCCCAATCAGCTCGAGAGACAAGGAGCCAAGCGCGCAAAGCGGCGTGAAGAAAAAAAAGCAGCCGTGAGAGAGCAACAGGTGTCGCTTATATATATATATATATACACACGAGGTATCCGCACGTGTCTCTAGGCCAAGCTTCCGCGCTAGAGAGACGTTGTATGTACGAGTGTGTGTGTGTGTGTGAAGATCGAAGGAAATCGTGACGCGCGCGAAGCGTCGTCGGAATGTCTGGGCGAGATCGCGGGTATATATACCAGCTGATCGATTGGGGGTATGTGTGTGTGAGTGCGCGATAGCGATTTGAGGGAATCGAGGCTATCGCGGATTGCGGCTGAATTGATTTCAATTTGCTTAGCGGAGAGATTCGGATGAGAGTTAGTTGATGGGGTTTGACGGTATATGTGTGGAGATTTGGTTGAATGAACGTGGGTATTGTTTTTCATATTTTCATTTTTCATGTTTAAACGTGTTCCTAAGATCAGAAGAAACCAATTGAAATCAATAACACTAATTCGTTTAGCACTAAATACCAATCAGAGTTTTAACCATAATTTTAAGATATATTTTTTTGTCGTAAACAGTAGTAAAACATACGAGTTTTTTTAAAAGCTTAGCAACTGGATCCGGATTAATTTCATACAGATAATAACAAAAATGTAATTAAAAGTATTTATTATCAACAAATACTAGTAATTTGTGAAAGCATATATTTTATTTCAATCGCTTTATTGTTTGATTCTGGTATACCTCTCGCATTATATTATCGACATAACTAAATAAATCCTTTTTTCATAACGTTGTCGAAATAATGGATTTATATTGAAACGGAAAAAACAAGTTGAATGTAGATATAAATAAAAGCAATAAAAAGTGTTTTTGTGTATACAGATTGCAATTTTCATATTTGAAGAGCGTGGAAAGTGATTGTCCAAAAATAAACTTATTCACGTAGCATCAGTACCATATCTCTGTTAAATATCAATTTTCTGTTAAGCCTATCAATTTATACGAAATAAAAGCCATCAAGTTCTCCATAAACGGTATAAATAATTTCAATGTTTCAGTTCCACAAAGAGCTATTCAAATGTATATGAATTTAGTTTTATCACGAAACGATATTTTTACGCTTTTTTTATATTGCTTGAAAAAATGTACTCTTTATATAAACAATAAAACATCATATTAAATTGTAAAAATCCGCGCATGAAAACGCCTTTATCCACTTTCGACAGCCGTATTTTCCATCGAACGGAAAATTCCTCGGAAAAATTACAAGACAACAACAACGCGCAGAGCCACTCGGCTGCATCGTTCCTCAAGCGCAGCTTTAATAACAAACTGATATCCGAACGGCAACGCTCCAATGCATCCGATCGCTAGTAGTAAACAAAGTTCAAACACGTAGTAAGTGAATCCCCGCGCGAGATAGCCGCAAACGTCGACAAAGCCGACATATACGTATACTCCCGCCTCTAATCGTTATCAGAAGCGCGAGAAAGCTCGAATCCATTGACGGAGATTCGGCAATCCGACGTAACGCGCAAAAAGGAGAGAGAGAGAAGAAGAGCGTAGCGATAAGCGAGGAAAAAAACAACGGCCGCTGCGTATTGCGAAAAGCCGCGATAAATTGTTAACTTTCTGGAAGCGCTGGGGGAGACAAAAAGAGCGAGGAAGGAGAGAGGGGAGGGAGTACAAAGAACGAAAAAGAGAGATAAGAGAGCGTCGATGTTGGCTCAGGTGCCACGGGAGTGGGATGTGTATATGCGCTCCTTTGTTCTCCCCCGCGCGTCAGCTCTGTGTGTGTGTGTCTCTTTTTCCTTCTGGCCGGCTCTGTGTCGGGTCTCATCTTTCGTTTTCCCATTTTCCATTGTCGCGCGCGGGCATGAGAAAGTTTATGGATTGATGGATGTCGGAGTGATTATGCGGCGTGGATGTAGATGTCAATTTTGAAAATGCTCCTGGATGTGTGTTTGTTTTGGTTTTGGGTTTCGGTCCGAGTTAATCTGAGCGTTTTTGTCTTTTTCTTGCGAGATTAGTTCGTATATTGTAAGGTAGTCTGGAAAGTAATTGATATTTTATTAATGTTTTAGTGTTCGAAACTGAACAATTTTTCATTTTCATTTTGGATCCAATTAATTCTCTAATATAAGGTTAAATGTTTCAGTCTCAAGTCTGGGTACATATTTTTTGACTAATTCGTCATATTTTAAAGAATTCCTTACTTTTAATAATCATTTTTATTCTAAGTAAATTATAATATTAATTACATTTTCTCAAATAAATTCTTTATTAAAAACAATTCCTCGTACGTTATAAAGTCAGATATACAATTGCAGCAATTTCACAGATGACTTTACTACTTGTCGTAGAATTTCGAAAATACAGGCTTATTGTTGTGGGAAACGCGAAATAATTTTAGCTTATTGTCATTGTCAACCTATTTTACTGCACCCACATTGAGAAAAATATAGTAAGAAAAAATTCTGAAAAAATGTGTCACTAAAAATATGGTTGCTTTTTTTAAAAATTGCTAGCTCCAAAATTTCAAAGTTTGAAATAAAAAATTTAAATATTTTCAATAAATGCAGCAATTTTTATCTGAACTTGTAAATTTTACCATTTTTAATTCAAAGAAATGAAAAATTTGAAGTGTCTTTTTAAGTATTATAAAATGTTATCATGTATAATGATATATCAGTATGATATATCAGTAAAAATTAATTTCTTATCTCGTGTGCTCATTTTTCTAAAACATTTTTTAATAATAGTGATAATAAAGATATATTATGTATACAAAAATTTAATTTAAAAGCTTTATTTCACATAAAATTTTAATTATAAATTTGCGTTTTGAAATATATAAAACACTAAAATTTTCACGATTGAGAATGGTAAAGATTTTTGCTTGATTTCTTTGAAACTTTGATAAATCCTATCTAGAAAAAAATTACTACAAACATCCGTTCAGTAATTGCAAAAACTCGACTGTATCTTGAAGTACGAGCTAATCTCGTAATTTTCTCATATTCTTTATTTCATAGTCTGAGCATAGTCTTGGATTCAGTTTTTGTAAGAAAGTTGTAGTAATTTTAACTCTTTTGGTTTTGCCAAGTTAAGGTCATCTCATTAAATTACGTTTATTTTTTATATTAATTATAAACTAAATAAGTCATTGTAAAAGTTAATAATAGTTAACATAAAGTATATTGTGATATCAATAATTGTCTTTTAATCATATTTATTTTCTTTCCAGCAATACGCATTAGACTCTTGATTTTCAACTTTAATCGTTAAATTTTTAATCATGACACTTTGCTTTGCATGTCTATTTTTGTCTTTTCTTTTCATCTTCCGCATAATACTAAATAGTTGAATCCGCTGACTTGAATACTATTAAAAATTATAATGAAATTAGAAGTCATATGTAACGAAATTCATTTCATCAACTTTAACAACCACGCAACAAATAATTAAAGTTTAAAATTTCAATTATTTAATTTAAAAACTTTACCTAACATTATACCTCAACGAAAGCTACTATGTGCACAAAATCAGTCAACAATTGCATGCCTATGCAACATATTTCATCACCCGAACCTCAACACCTTCCCCAGCAAACACCTCCAAAACCAACCCACCCCCAACCCACAAATCCTCATCAAAACGGCGCATCCTCCCAGGAAAGAAAAAGACAGCACCTCTCCGATATCACATTATAAATTCAAGGAACTATTTTTCCAGCGCAATTATTCGAATAAAATACCTCAAGATTGGCCGTGAAACTCGCCGGCGGCGCAAGGCTCCGCGTGTGTGTTTACATTCGGTGCCCAGCGGGTCATTTATCATTTTACCTCGTCATTATAATCCGGACTTTTATAATACCGACGGCGCGCTTTGTGGGGGGACCTTCGGCCGCCGCCGAGTTCTCACAGTGTAGCTAGAGCGCGTGGGTGCCGCGCAAAAGGTCGCATAAGAGGAAAAGCGCCGACGCCGCGATGGAATTCAGACGGCTTCAAGGACTGAGCCGCCGAGCCGCTCGCGAATGCGACTCGCTGTGTGGATAGTATCTGGATAATGGGGATCTAATTACGAGGAGCTGTTTTTTTTCTTCTTTTTTGAAGAATGGGTTGATTAGCGGGGAGTTGGTGTTTTGTGCTTGTGGAATATGTGGAGGTGAGGTTGGTGGTTTGGAAATGTTTTATTTTTAGTTTGCTTCTAGAAGGAATTTTTTGGTTGAGAAGGTTCGGAACTGGAGGATCTTTTAATTTTACAAATGCAAAGTGTATCATAACAACGCAGAAATTTAAAAAAGTCTTGAGAAAACACAATTTGTGCACTCGGAATAATAATTACACTACTAATCAAAAGACAATGGCTACCTGTTTAATTGTACTTAATTAAATCGTTACGCTATTGAGACTTGGAGAAAATCTTTCGTGACATTTCCGGCAGGTCGGAAAGATGAGAATTTGTTTTTTTAGGACTTGTTTGTTACCGAGCTGATTTGTCGAAGGCTGTTGTGCTGTGCGGCAATGTGAGAATCGTGCTCTCCGACGGCAACAAATAAGACAGTGCATCGAGAAGCTGGAATTTTTAGAAGCTATTGTTTTTCTGTTGTGAATTTCTTCAGTGGTCTTTAGTTTCAAATATTTATGTAATCGAAAAAGCGGCCTTACATTAAAAAACCATAATGTATCTAAAAAAATTAATTTTCTTCTATTTTCTATTAAAAAAATGAAAAGCTGACTATTTTTAACTTGCGCTTTAGAAAATTTTTAGTTTTACTATCACAAAACTACCTTCAAATTGTTGATTAAATGTTTTACCACAAAAATTTGGATTTTTAATATAGACATCAAATAAAATTCATTGAGTAATATATTATTAATTTAAGTATTATATCGAAAAACAATACATTTTTTTTATAAATAAAATTGTCATTTTGTGAATTTGAATCTATTTTTTTACAACTGATCACCTATTCTAAGAACCAAAATGCAGCTGTTTACTATAAACATTTCCTCGCTCGTCCAACAGTTCGAAATAAACCAACCAAGAAACTAAAAATCTTCAAAATACGCTCTCTACTACAGAAAATAAAAAAAAAAATAATTCCAGCAAACCCAACTTATTTTTCGCACCGCCAACAACAAATCAATCACCGACCCATAACTTCCCCGCACTCTCCGAAACCAAACCTTCACTGCACATCCACCCAAAACCAAAATCTCTCAATTCCCCTAAAAAAAAAGCTCAAATTTTCCTCGACTCGCGAATCTTCACGAGAGCTCATATACAAAACTGACGCAACAGTCGCGTAATAATTCGTCGACTTGTAAGCGTCGAGCTTTTCCGGCTCACGCGCATTGTACACGTATACACACTCACTCGGGCGCTCGCACGCGAAATATATACGAGGCGCCCCATTTGGAGGCCTGCCAATGCACCGATAGATGCGGGCGCGTGCGTGAATGTAGATAGATATCCGCGATCCGGAGCGGAAGCGGCTGGATGCTGTGTTTTTTCGGATAGCTTGCGCAATGGGCTTCGTGTTGAAATTTTGTTTTTTTTTTTATTTTGGTTTAGTGAGGGGGGGGGGGGGATAAGAATTATTAATGGTGGCTCGTTTGAGCGCGGAGTTTGGATGCTAGATGGGAATTTTTAGGTAGTTATCTATAATTTTAGGATTGTTTAATATTCTTTTTGTTAAAGAATACAAGTATTTAACGGTTACAAAGCAGAATTTAATCAAAGCTGCTTATTTTAATTAAAAAACGTCCGCGTACATTTCTACGTCAGAGCATTCCTGCATGCAGCATAGTAAATTTCAGTTTGTATAATTAAAAGAGCCCAGCAATTTTTCATTTATACAACTTATACGCAACCGTGCATAATAAAAAACTGCTTCTCCTCTCCGACGAAATTGAAAAAAATCTAGAAAATCGTACGTGTAGAAAAAAAATAATCCGACTGCAGCGAGCTGTCGTCTCTTGGCCGCAACGTTGTTTAAGCGCGGCTCGGCGAACGTGACTCGAAATCAAAATTCCGAACCGCACAGCGGCGGTGAATATAAGTTCCGAAGCTTCGCGAGCCTACACGTGCCCATGCGTGATTTCTATATAAGAAGGAAAAGATACATGCCTAGCGCGGTTCTATAGACATTGTCTCTTTTTTTTTTCCTGCACGACAGTTCCGTTTAGTTGCGATAAAACACGTATGGGTAGATTTTTTTTTATTGTGCGGAGTATTGTTAGCGTCAATGAATGCAGTCAATTCTAGGAAATATGATAAGCTGTTTTACGTAAAATTGTACTGAAAGTGTGGGGAATTGAGGTTATGAGGAAATTGTTTTGAAAAATGATAAGCGGATAAATGTGCAAAAACGAGCATCAAATACTAAATTTAACTCAATTAAGGAGAAACTAAATCTGCATGCTCAAACATCACTTACAGTTCAAACATAAAATAGACTTTAAAAAGCCAAGTAAATTTATCAACACACAGTCTCTCTACCTAAGCCGAAAATATCGCAACAATAATTAAAGCAGACCAAAAATTTTGTCTGTCCTTTAGCTAATGAATTTTTTCCTCTCATCGTCTACATTCGCTACCTCGAAGCTGTCAACGTTCTAAATTTTGCCTACAACACGAGGTAAACTTGGTATTACGGATTTTAATGAATAGTGACACGTTTTTGATTGTATAGTAATAATTTTATATAATATAAAAAATAAATAAAAAAGACATTGCTCGTTATGCAATAAATAGATTTTGCTCATCTATTCGTTAGTATTTCGTTTCAAATTTGATTTTTTAAATCAACTGAATATTTTTTAATTTTTTTATTAATATTTTTTAAACATAATTTTCCATGCAGCAAAATTACGCGTCTATTATGAGTGGGAATTTTAATGAAGTATGATTATTTTTGTATTATACAAACGAAAAATAATTTTTATAAAAATAAATCTATTATATTCACGTTATTCAAACTTTAAGGCGCACTTCCTCATCGTAAAATCAATACGAAAACGGAATAAATCAATTAAAATATCTGAAATTAAATAATTTTATTTAAAATGAAGTTAATTTTGAATTAATTTGATTATTAAATATTGATAATTAATAATAAAACGAAGCGAAAACAAAAAGACAATTTTGGCAGCAGTTCATTAGTTTATACGCAATGCTTTTGCTAGTACGTGACAAGCACTTGCCAAAGTAGTCCTCCTAGCGGTGACAGTAGGTACCAGCTTCTAAAGCTTTTTTCATTATACATTAAGAAGATGCTGTAGCCATATAACATGTGCACTAATCTTGTTTATATTAAAACAATTATGTACATATTATTATTTTATTAGTTGGGCCATTAGATTCATTATAAGACTAATAATTTTAACAAAAATCTGGAAATTTAGCCGAGATCCCGTATCGTACGACTATACGATTAATTGATTAATCTATCAGACCTTTGGTATAAAAAATAAGTTGAATAATTTTATGCCAATCTTGAAAATATATCTTATTTTGAAATGGTAAGTACTTTTTATGCCATATGGAATAAGCACGCGGGCAAAATTAAATAAAAATTTAATGTTATTAGCAAAAATATATTTAATTTCTAATAAATTTAAAAATTTTTTAATCATTATTACCCTTATTTTAGGTTAAATATACTCAGTAAATAACTATTTCATGCATATTCTTATACATCCAAATTCGTCTAGACACCTTCAACCAAAGCAAACCCATCCCATTTTATTTCACTCTCCCAAAGCTTTTAACTGCCAAGATTATCGTTCCAGACCACCAATGCAGCACACCGGCCACTGTTATCTCATGCCCATCCCAAGACACGTCGTCTACTCGCTCTACCGATAACAATGCCCGCGCCGCCCGAGCACAAAAGTAAATAGAAAAGTTTTCTCTTCCATTCAATAAACGCAATTACGCAATTCGTGGGCGTAAAGAGTTTGTCGTGTCGGACGCGCCAATGAAAACAAAGGTAAGGTTTCCACCGCGAGGCTTTCAAAGCCGCTTCCTGTTGACCGCGTATGTATGTAAGAAGACATCGACGCGACTCCGGGGAAATCATCTATACCGACAACCCCCCCTAGACCGGAAGTCCATTATTCCTCTCGCTCGCTCGGGCTTTCTAGTGCATATTCAGTTCCTCCCCCTTTGGCTTTGTGGAAGATGTCTTTTTTGTTCTTGAGTCAAAATGATTTGCGAATTTTATTGGGGGTTGGTTACTTTTGTGTTAGGAAATGGTTTTGTATAGTGCGGATGTGATAAGAGAGTACAGAGTGAACAAGTTTGTCTTCATCCAATGAAAAAGTTTTAAAAGTAGGTGCAGACATTGATTTTACGAATAGTTTAATTTGGTATCGTACCTTTCATTACTCTTCAGCCTTTATATATCTATACCATTCAAAATTTATATTTGTTTTTCAACAAACAGTGAATTTTTATTTTCCAACCGATCCCACAGCTCGACTCTCCTAATCCCTCGTTACTCTATTTTCACTTATACTTAGACTCTAAATAAATCAACAGACTTAAATAATTCAAGAAAAAAAATATCTAAAATCCTCTCCTCTCCGACGCCAGCAGCGCCACCATTCGACATTCAACTTTTCTAACCCGAATTCGCGACGCGCGTTGCACAAGCCTTCCAGGAATAAAGCATAGAAAAGCGCGGGCAGGGGCCACCAATCTCAACTCCGGATATAAAAATAGAAGACGCCGCCGCTCGAATTACACGCGGGGCGTGATCGATCTTCCCGTTTACTCCGATAGTCCCGGCGGATTGTTTACCTTTTGCGCGTATAGGTTATGTACACGGGATTGTGGACCGCCGACGAAAATCGTTGACTTCGGGTACACATACGTGCGGCTTGCTCTTCGGTTCTGTGCCCTCGGGTTGATTGTACTCTGGAAACGGGATACGCTGACTTTCTGCGTGGATCAGCGGAGTAAACAATGTCTTCTGCTCGGCTGATATGCGCGTTATTCAAGTCAGCAGACGTGTTTTACTTAGAGGAGTAAGGATAAAGTGACAGCTGAATTGATTGTCTCTTCTGGATTTTCATTTTTAAATAACGAATCGAAAGATTGTTGGTAAATGGAAACGCAAAGTCGCGTCGACGCTAATTCGTAAGAACTCGCTGCGCTTTTTCGTCAAAACACTCGCGCACGCAGACGAAAGGAGATAGGAACAAAAAGAAGATGAAGATAAAGCATATAGCGTAGAAGCGGAGAAGCGATGGAAAAGAAGAAAACAAAGCGAGGCCGAGAAAAACAGAGAATATCAGAAGGAAAGAGAGGAGACAAAGCGAGAAGGAGAGAATGCATGTATGTATATAGGCAGGCTCGCACGTGCCGACTCTCAGGCGCGCACGATAATTTCGGAGAGCTGAATGTCACGTTCCGTTGCCTCCTTCTCTTATCGCGAGAGAATGAGAGAGACGGGAGTCCTGGCTGTGAGTGCGCTCGTCGCAGCGCGAAAGTGGAGATATAATAGTGCGACGTTCGACGCGAGCGAAAAAGTATACTGTGGGTAAGGATAATTTTTTTTTTTAGAATTTTGGTGGTGGTTGGGTTATTGTTGGAAAGATGTGGTATGAGGTATGGTTATTGTTTGGGTATATGCATGGTATTTATAATATATTTAAATATTTTTAGTACTTGATTTTTTGTCGTATATCGTCTGGTTGCATATACTGAAAAAAGTTTAGCAGCACAGCGATCTCACAGAGAGCGAAACGCTCCCAGTTACTCTGGTGGCGAAGCAGCGCAAGTTTGAAAGCATTACAGATTGAGTTTGGGAGCATATCAGCCCCAAACAGGTGAAGCCCCATCGTTTCGTAACAAATTATACATATATATATAACTTTCATGACCAATTAAAAATTAACCTAGTTTAAAGTGACTTGTCAGTTCATGATTTGATTAATTTAGGAACAAGTAGCTAAAGAAAATTATTTTTTAAATGAAAAAATACCAGACACTTGTTCAATAAAATTTTTAAATAGCCTTAAGATACGTTACGTGGTAAAATAATAGATTTTCCAATTTTTTTCTCAGTCACCGTTAAACACACCTATATAAATTCACATAATTTAGTTTTAACGAATGATCACCCCTCCAATCATTATCACTCACTTTACCAAAAAAGTCCAATACAACCCAGCAGCGCATCATCGAAAAAGACACATCGCCCGAGCCCAAGTCACACACCATCGACCAGCAAAATGAAATTTCAAGCGTCATTAAACTCCCCCATCCAAATCCCCCGGGCTAAAAACCATCCGCACCAGCTTAGCTTCCTCCTGCTCGTCTCCTCGAAAACGAAGTGCAAAAGAGAAGAAAACAGCCAGTCCAGCGCCTTAAATTTAGAAAAGTGAATTTCGCCTCTTGATTGGTTCAAAGCCCGGCGTCGCCCGAATTATTTATTCTTTTCTCGCAACATATATACGCGCACCCGGCTGATTCACTTGAGCGCGCGCGGCGCCAGTCACTTATCTTTTTGTGTCACTTTCGTACGGCTCTTGTCGCTTTCTCTCTTTCTTTTACGTTTTTTCATCCGCTCGCGCGGCGTCGCGGCTGTATTTTTGCGCGCGCGTCTATCTGTCGCTTTGGCGCGGCGCCTCTGTCCGCCCGGATTTCCTTCTTTCGGGGAGGCTGATAGGAAATTGTTTTGATTTTTCGTCTCCGGTGTGACGTGGGGAGTGTGGGGGTGGGCTGAGGGATTTTGTATTTTTCACGTGGAAGTGAGGGATGTCGGTTTTGGGAGAGGAAATTTTGAAAAGATTAATGGTAGAGGGATAATATGGTAAGGTTGATCTAAATTGAACTAGAAATGAATTAGCGTACTACTTGTATTTTGGGACAGGATGCACTTTAAAGGAATGAACGTGTATTTTTAAAGTTGCTAAAAGTCGTATTTGAAAATGTCACAGTTAAAAACATTTTGTATTCCGTCAAAGTTGACGTAAAATTTTTGTAATATAAGCATGTATAATGAATGCGTTTCAAGCTCGTTTTTCATGTGGCGTAGAATTTTCATAACGATTTACTTTTCGTTAAATATGGATTACCTTACGCAGGATTTTCATTTGATGCCAGAAAATTATTACACCAACGTAACATGATGGAAAAAACTGCAAAATTGGGTTGCGTATTTATTTGTCCTGTATCTGCATGCAAAGTCGCAGAAATTAAAAAAAATTTAAGAAATTTATGTTTCATTTTAAGGGTAGTTTTTACCCCTCGAA
>JAPYZA010010844.1:0-19862 GCA_030522685.1 Eupelmus azureus | reverse complement strand
TATTTCGTATATATATCTGCTTAACCCTTTCACATCTCCTTAAGCTTGATTTTATCTATTTGAAACTTATTATATAGATAGATTTTTACTGTCTTTTGGGTGAGTTTTTCTCCCAGCTTAATTTGTATATTATCCGAACCAAAATGCTAATTATACGGCGTTTTATTATTATGTAAAAAATAATATACAAGGTTTATGTTAATCTATGATAAAAAAAATAACCCTTGAAACAAATCTCCAGTAAGATCTTAAGTGAGATTTCGTGCCAAAAGATATATGACTGAAAAAGCAGTAAAAATATCATTATTACTTTTGCTTTAATTTTTATAATCATTTGTAGGTATTATATAGCTTATTATATACATTTTTCAATAAAACATTTCAATCCAATGTTATATAAGAATTTTAAGAAAATTTTCGCTTTGACAAAGTTTCCATACGTACGATAAATTAAGTGATATCTCAAATAAGAATAATTTAGAAATAATTGGACAGGAAAATTTGCAAAGCAAAATTTACTTGATTAATTATAATTAATGTATATTTTAATATTTTATTAAAACTATATAATACGTAAACATGTCTGCAAAAGTGAAAGTTTAAGTATAATTTTGACTTTTTACAGGGTTTTAAGTTACATAAGATTTTGGCATGAGATCTCATCTGAGAAGATCTCCTTTTAAATTGAAAACCATAATATTGTTGTTATTTTTTTTTTAAGCAAATCATTTTTACAAAAAAAGCTATAAATAAAATATTAATACAAAACACTTTTGACTACCAGCGCCGCATTTACCTATACTTTGAAGTATTCTGGTTTCTTAAAAATAAATATGCTTAGCTTTTGTACATTATTGTTGTTTAATTTAAAAACTCGTAAAATAAAACGACTTGATCAAAAAAATTGATATTAACAAATTTTATAACACTGACCTTGTCGAAGCAAATGCAATTAATACTGCCGGATACATTGATTGCTCTTGTATTTATACAATAAATCTGTTTATTTTTTAATCTAGACTGAGCATATAATTTTCCCACAGTCATCACAGCTGGTAAGGCCGGAGGGATAACGATTGTAATTATGTCCAATGCTTTAGCAGCTATATTAATAGCTGACATACCTCTTGAACTCTGGGAAATATTAATTATATAGATACAATAGATTAATTAAAAATAAAATTAATTTTCATCTAGAATAAAAGTCAATAAATGAATAAAAAAATAACCTTTGAAATTACGGTGTAAAGAAATCCACATAATGCTATTACAGAAAGTATAGCCATGAACTTATAGGAATCTTGATCAAATTTGAAGTCAGTTGGTGGCGGATATAAAATAGCGGCCACTAAAGCCCCTTTATTAGTTTGCAGTCCAGTCCTAATGACCTTAGCAAGAACTGGTTTTTCTCCATAATTTCTAGAACATAATATTTATTATGTAATTACATAAAATGCAGATTAATTTACCATTCAAACGTAAAATAATTAATAAATATTATAGGGGATACCGCATTTAAACTTTTTATTTTTTCTTCGTGATTATTTTTAAGTATAAATTTAAAACTTTTTTACTTTCGACAATGATAGAGTAATGAAAAAGATTCTTTGTTTTAAAAATAAGCTTAATTACTTTGTCTGAATAATAGTTGTGCCGCAGAAAAGTGTATGATGCGAATACTCCTTAGAATCATATAATACTGTATGAGGTTGCAGAGGAGTTTTCGTAACGGGAACTGATTCGCCTGTATTAAAAATCAAACAGTTAGTCAATGATATATGTATTTTTGGCAGTATATAGTAAACAATTATATTTATCTACCAGTAAGCATGGATTCATTAACTATGCATGTGCCAGTTAAGAGTACTGCATCGCAAACATTCATGCCTCGATGTCGCGGTAATTCTATTATGTCACCTGGTACAAGTTCCGCGCTTGAAATATTTTCAAACTCCCCATTATGTCTTAATACTTTAACCGTTTCTGTAGATGCTACTGTATTTCGCAAGCTAATCTGATTCTAAAATAATTATTAAAAATTTAATTTTTATAATTAATATTAATTATTAATTTAGTTTTAATATCAATTAACATATTAAATTAACTTAATTATATATTCAATCAATGTACAATCTTTCAACTTTTATATAAACAATATTGAAAATCATTAATTAATGTAGGTTATTATCAAATGAAAATTAAATATACATACATTCAATGAATTAATAAGAAAAATTAATAAATTTAAGGAAGTCTAATTAGTAAACAAAAAATGTAAGGATAAAAAATTTAAATCTGGAAATCAAGAGGCGCTGTTATGTCTCAAAGTCAAGAAAAAGTCATAAGTTTACATGTAGATTAAGAGACAGACCGTTATTCCTTATATGCGAGATATGTATTGTTTAAACTCTTTATATTTTTTCAATATTTAATGTCACTTCATTAACAATTATAAGAAGGATACTTTTAGTTGAAGAGAAAGCTTATTGAACTTAATTGCTTTAATTATCAGTTCATGGTTCTCATTCTGTATAAAAATATAAAATAAAATATCTTTCTTTCTATCATTAATTAAACTTATTTTTACCAATGAATTTGGATTAATGCGATAATATATAATATGGTAAATTTTCCTTGACCAAGATACAATAGTGCCCCTGAATACTTTTTTTAAATATTTTTTGGATTAATTAACATTTTTATTGTTTGAGTTATTTAACTACACTTTATTTTTTTTTAGCAATTTATATAACACATTTATCTATATAATTATAAATATATCTAAATTCTTTTCTATAAACCTAATCTCAGAATTCTGATTGTGTACGTATTAATCGATTTTATAAAAAAAAATCCAGAAAATAAAAAACATATGCCTATGTACGCGTCATTCATCAAGAATTGTTTAAGAAACTTAATTAAAAAAGGCTTTTCTTTTCTTAAATCGTGAAAATCATAAATATTGTTGTGATTTTAAAAATCTACATTTAAAGCATGCAATCATTGAGAAAATACTTATTTTAGATTTCTTACCTTTCTCGTTTGTACAATAGAACTTGCAATTCCAAAAACAGACATACCTACAATTGCCACAGAATAATATACATAGCCTTCAGGTATCCATACAGCTAAAGTAAATATTTGAAAAATATAAAAAGGGTTTAAGATTTCGAGAATGAGCAATACCCCGACGGATTGGACTGGAACGAGTATTTCATTGTTGCCATAAACGATTCGCCTATAAAAATAATAACATACTGTAAATAAAAATTCTTGACTTAATTTTTTTTCAATATATATGTATATATACAGACCGTAGGATTTGTTCTTCTCGCGTAAGGCCGTCATTTTTTTGCGCGTTAAGATCTGAACAATAAATGAACTTATCCAGACCAGTGAGTTTCGAAAATTCGCACTTTGTTATATCCCAGATATAACACTGTTTTTTGCACCAAAAAGCTCTGTACTCTGGTACTTCAATTTTGGTGCCATTTTCTAAATTAACTTTGAGATCTTTACCACGAAGTTTATCGATTAAATCTTCATCCACAGAAGTAATCGATGGATAGGTTTTTGCGCTATTCAACAATAAATAACGTAAATTTCAAATACTACTATTAGTTTGTAGAATTTAGCTATTTGCTTAATTTTTTAGCCTACCTTAAGTTTTTCGTCGATATAACTTTTATATCCTTAACAAAATAAGATTTATATTTTCCTTGGTAGTCGTCCTACAATTATAATATATAAATTTTTAACATTTGTTTATATTTATATTTATGAATTATATGTAATTTTCTTAAGGCTACTTACAATAATAAGAATTTTAGTCGCTTCAGCTAGAGAACATTTGCTATAAGTAGCGTAAAGATGAATGGACGGGTACCAGTGGAAAAAAAGTCGCAGACATCCAGCAGTTAAAAAATAAGCAATGTATACAAAACAAGTCTTCGACCAACTTCTTTTATACCCATATGCTTGCTAAAAAGTATATTAATTGAGAATGGTTAAATAATTCTAAATTAGTAAATAGAAGCACGAAATAAATAAATTTGTGGAACTTACCATGTCTTCATCTTGACCGCTATTGAGTTTTTGATTTTGAATTTCAGACTTACAACTTTTTAACCCTGTGAACAATAAATAGTAAATAGTTATTATTAGTAAAGGCTAATTTTAAGAGTAAGATTTGTCATGCTAATAATTTTACATATTTATTTTTAATTAAAGATAAATTAGCATATATGAATTGGTACTAAGAGTACAATTCGATACGGGGGTGTGCAAGGTGGTTATTTGCCTTGTGAGACGTTTTTCGTTCGAACGAACCGTGGGTGAAAAGTCGAACGAAGCAAAAATCACCTTACGCACCAGTATCGAACCATATTTTCAGCCGCGAGAGCTGAAAAATCATCTTAAAGTTATAATTCTGAAATTAGAGTGGCATAAAATATTATTCTATTTGTATTTGTGTTTGAATTGACAAATTGAAAAATATTATTTAATTGTTGCTTAATTGCTCAAATAGATATTTAATATCAAATCTTTCTAATTGCTACGCATAAATTATCTGAATTCTATAAGAAGCTCTAGAAAAATTTTAAATATTACATTTTCTGATAGTTTTTTGGCATCTAAGTATTAGAGTAAATATATTTACCATTTATGTCGATCATAACTCCTCCTAGAGGTTGTAGAGTTCTCGTAATATATTTGTGACTGCCTGATGAACTCTATTTTCAATCTGAAAGAAATTACACAATAAGTAACATTTATAAAAAAGTGAAATTTATGAAATTTTTTTAAGTCTACATCGGAGTCCGTAAGAGAATAGTCATTAAATTTTATTCATTTTAAGGCAGCTGCGCCACGCTGCCCCGTACTATCAAGGGGCCCTATAGGCGCATTTAATGATTTTGTTTAAAAACATTATTCAACCACGTTAAAAATGTTTCACATTTATTATATAATTCTTTTAACTAACAAGAAGAAGTTTCTACCTTCAGGACACTAATTTTAACGAAATTTTGAGGTTTTTACAGTGACGGCTTTTTAAGGCGAAACTTGTAGTTTCATGTTATAAATTAAGTTATCTTTTAAATTTCATCGATAACAAGCGATTCTTTTTATTTTTTTAAAATCTATAAATACAAAACGATGACTTCTTACATTTTCAGTCGAATATTATATATATTTATTTAATTGAAGGTACAAATGTTAATTTTCCCATAAGAGTCTATGTTGAATTTTTAATTTTGAACAGTTCTTTTTTTTGGTTGATCGATAAACCTTCTATAAAATTATTGCAATAGAATACTTAAAACTCATACTTTCAGTCATAATTTTTTCCTTTACGTTTTATTTATTTATTTATTTTTTTCCTAAAATGGCGCGGCAAAAGTTTCAAAATTATAATAGTTGAGCGTGATTTCTAGATGAATATTCAAACATTTTCCAAAATTTTAAATAAATCGATCAATTTGTTTAGGAAAAAGTTTGAAAAACTAAAATAGTCAAGATCAGATGGTATTATGAATTATTTTCTATAAACAAAAATTTCTAAAGTCGGGAAAAGTATACTTTCGCTATCGAGTTGACACACGATTAATATTTTTATTTTATTTATATATGCCTTGAAAAATTAGATTTGTGTCCAACAATCACTATATATATATTAAAAATGCTACGTTTTATCTATAAAATATCAAATTTTACCTAATACAACTATTAAATAGTTCATTATAGGTATAGTTCAATTTCGAACTCCGTGTGACAACTAATCCCACTCTTCCCTATTTTAAAACTTTAATGAACGCGCTTTCTACGTAAAAGTTAAGATAGTCGCGAAAATTTGAAATAAAATGATCGATTTATTTAAGAGTAAAAGTTTGAAAAACGACATCCTCTTGATTATTAGGTTCAAAATGTTATAATGAAATTCCCCGTACGTTAAGAAAAATATTATTTTATTCAATTAAAATTTACGTTAATTAGAGGAGAATCGTGCTAGTTGTCATTGGAGATAAGTTGGCAAAGTCTTAATAACTCGGAATCTAAATAGCGCGCGAGGTTGTCGCTACTACAAATGACGTGTAGAGCCATGATATATAGTCCAAAGTATCAGTAAGCTATCGCTCGTCATAGAAGGGAAGAAACATTTTTCATGGGTTGAAAAAACATCGTATCACAGATTGTCTAAGTAGAGATTCGACTTTAATTTTTGTTTACATTATCAAGATTTACCAGAGTCATTATTTAATAAATTATTTTTTAACTTAAGATTTATCAATAAAAAATACGATGTTTTTACTGTTTTTTTGCTACTTGCAAATATATTGGCTAAAGTTGTTGTGGTGCAGGGTATCAAAAAAGCGAAAGCTCAGTTCGCATTTGCACTAAACCGTCGAGTTTTTAATCGAATTTTCTCTGTCTCGAGTAAACTCGAATTTTTTTTACTAAAATTGTAGAAACTTTACAAATACTAAAACAATATTTAGTAACTGTATCTGAGATTAGTATTCGCATTTATAAAGTTTCTACTTTTTGTTCAGAGAAAATTCTCTTCTTCTGCTAAAATCCATTCGAGTTTAATTATTTCAATTATATTTCGTATATATTTTTTTAGCTTTCGACGATTTGGACATTTTAATTACTACTATAAGTCGAAAAAGTCATTTGTAAGAAGTGTCATTCAATTCCAAAAAATTGGACAGATTAGTGCAAATCCAAACTGAGCTTTCGCTTTTTTAATATCCACTTAGTAGGTTGGCATAAGGATTATACAATTAAATAATTATTATCGTCTTTTTTTATAAGATAAGGTTCGAAACTATAAATGGAAGACAGATAGAGAATTAGTGCCGAAGGATATTATACCATTAATTATATTAAATGAAATAAAAAGTATCAAACACGATAGAAAATCTATCAGTGAAGTCATTTAAATGCTTTTGGAATTCCCTTATGATGTCTGCATCGTCAATAGCTGATTTTTTACCAGGATTCACAATCAACAGACCTATGCAGTGAAATTCTGGAAATAAAAAGCAATCAGCATCAGGGACTAAAATTGTGATCATAAAAATATTGGAACAAATTATGAAAATAAGCAAATTTCAGCGAAACGCGAACTTGAAATTATACAATCATTACTAAAGTTTCGTAAAAGAAATACAAATCGACTTTACATGAAAAATAAGGATCACTGCTTTATTAACCGATTTGTTAATGAGAAATCAGTTAGCTGAAGAACAAAAAAAATCATCGCTGCAGTGTTTAATTTGTAAAAACTGGGCTTATGAAACTTGCGCAAATAAAAGAAACTATTTCATCTCTGACAATATTGCAATAATTTGATGAATCCCTGTGGGGTAACTTATCCCTGATGGGGGTAGGTTGACCGAATATTCATGTGTTATAAAAATTTATAGCACAGAGATTTTTAATTCTTACATATACTTTGTATATTATGGGAGAAAACTAAAATTTTGCAAAAACTTGGACAACTAGCCCGCTCTCTTCTAAGTATTTCTAAATAAAATTTACAGTTGAAATAATCGAATTGCTTTTAATTTTTAATTTAATTTTATTATAAATTCAACAATTAATTGAATAGACTAAATGTTTTCTGCCTCATTGAGGAAACAATCCTCATGTACGCATTTACTCCTGTAACTGTGAATTATTGACATCACGGATTTTAATTTATAAAAGCTCATTTTTTATTTTATTGTTATTGATATGATTTGACGTTATTTGATATAATTTCATAGTTAAGCAATTAATAATTTTGAATTTACGCGCATTTTAGTGTTGTGGTCTAATTTATCTAGCGTAGTTGGACTATAGAATGTACTATTATGTCATACTACACGCGCTCACAAGTTTTTGCTCTCTTGTTCCGCGGACTCTAAACAGAACGAAGCACTTAGTATCTCTTTCTCTCTCTCTCTCTCTCTCTCTCTCTCACTCACTCACTTCCTCTGTTGAAAAGACTTATCAGGAGAGTGTCTGAGGTGCGGGTCACAGATCTTGACGAAACTTTGGGATATGTTTTTAGGTACCAAAAAATGAGCAAAGCCTCAGCCGTAGAGTCTAACACTTCAAAAAACTCAACTTATTCGCGTTTGAATTCTTATTTCAAAGAAAATGTGGAAAAAGAGCTTCTGCTTGAAATGTGAATAATTCGGTCTAGCAATATCCTCAATAAATTTTCAATGTCTGCAATAAAAGTAGAGAAAGCAAGCTTTAATTTGCCGTTTTCAGAATTAAGAAATAACTATTAGAACCAAAGTTACGTTTGTTTTAAGTCGAGCAACGAAAGTACCAAAAATTACCGCTCTGCGAAAATGAGATGATTTTTGGTGTACATTTGTTTCTTAACTTAAAGACTAAACTTAAGTTAGACAATATGTAGTATATTTTATATAAATCAGTATATTTATTTTTGAATTCATATTCCTCACTCTGTACTTTCACAACAACAACTGGCAACTAAAAAATAACTTAAATGATTTTTTTATTTACTTCATTATTTATGTCTAATTTTTTTTCTTTTTTGTCTACATGTTTTACTAAAAGCTGAGGTTGTCCGCTTTTCAGAAAATTCCCTTTGATTTTGTTTAAAAAAATTATTCATGGTATAATGACGGTATGCTCGGGTTTTGATACCGATATGTTTTTGTCTATAATTTTTTAAACAAAATTAGTGACGTTAAAGAGAACGGTGAACTTACGCTTCTTGTAAAACGTATAATCTTTAAAAAAAAAAAATTTTTCCAACTAATTAATATCAAATTAATTTCATATCTCTTAATTTTTGAATTCGTATAATATTTCGCAGAGATATCTACTCGACGATACGACTGACCTTGCTTGTTTAAGTTTCAGTAGTTTTGTCAAGAGAAGGTACCAATTAGGTACAACTAAGCATTAGTACAGATTATTTTTATGGATTAAAATATTGTTTTCGTTAAGTTTTTGGCTATAACAGTTTATTATAAGTAAAAACTTGTTTTTTCAAAAGGCTATATCTATGAAAATATTCGATAGAATTTTCCAAAAAAGTTATTATAATTCGTTTTACTGAAAATGAGACTATTCCAGGTCACATATTTCAATATAGATTTGCAACATGATTCTTTAGCCCAAAATATGAGATAAGTAACTTAGCTTTTTTTGGTCTAATAAATGATGAAGTTCCATATGTAGCCCATTCAAGTATAACAGACCCGCAAATATGGATTGACTTAAATTCTTACGACTTGGTCAAAATACATAGTACAGAGAATTATTTAAAATGCCAATATAAAGTATATAAGTCCTTGTAATGAAGGCTTCATGCCAAAGAGAGCCAACTCCATTTTGTTAAAAGGACTTTTTTTAATAAAAAAAGGTCTATATTTCTGAAATTTCAACATTTCAGGCTTAGTTAGTTTGCACTGTTCAAACACTATTTATGTAAATATTTATAGAATTAAACATTAGTTAGCTGCACTATTGCCTTTTCTCAAGAACATTAATATGAACTTGGTCTCCTTTGGCTCTCAACCCTTCACATATAAGTCAGTCAAACGCTTCATTATATAAAAAGAAACTATAAATCTTTTGTAACTTTTTACATAATGAAGCGTTTGACTGAATTTTAATTAATTAATTATCTAATGAAGAAATAGAATTCAGTAACTGTAGAACCGAATCGAATAACGGGGACAGCACTCGGAACCGAGTAAAAAAGTATTGCCTAATTCCAGATATTTAAAGTGACAAAATTATTATTTAAATAATACTGTGTTGTAGGGAGTAAAAAATGGATTTTCTCAATTTAAAGCTTTCAAAAATTCATACTGTACACGGTTTTCAGTGATGGAATGCCTTCATTCGATCCAGCCTTCCAATTTTACACTAATTATACAGTGGTTCAATATTAATTATTTAAAAAATAAAATTATAGTTGTGAACGATTAAAAATATATAATAGGCTATATATATATAATTAAAGTAATATAATGGAAAGGGTAAAAGCATTAAATAGATAAAAGGCAAAAGAAGCAAGAAACAGATGTAATTGCTTATTAGCCAGAATTGCTGTTTAATTGCACATGTGCAAATAGCCAATTCAATCTTTCCTCTTTTCAATTAATCGGAAGCGTCTACTACAACTAGTAGTCTGCCGCGTGCTTCCGGCCGTGAACTCGGCCTCAAATGACATTTGCGGAACGCATTTTCTCAATTAGCTCAACCGCGCGCGCGCGCGCGCGAGCCTGCACCTGAGAGCGCTTTGGTTTTTCACCTACAACCTATATACATATCAGTCCAGTGTGACGTATCGCGCTCCAAGCTCCAACTGCCGCGCAGACAAACCGCGATCGGCTTTCAAGACGCTCCGCTGGTGCATAACAATAAGGTTTTCTCGTGGCTCAAGGATTACTTTGAAAGCATTATCACACTGCAGCGTTACCGATTAATTAAAGGTTAATCGTGTGCAATTTCAATGCGAGACTTAATAAAATCTCCTTTTAAGCGTTTTTAAGTAACATTTACAGGCGCGCACGCGAATTTCATGACTATGATATTTTATTAATTTTTCAAACTTATATAGGTACTCGTATTTAGCGAAAATTACAATTTATTTTTATCGCACTCATGATTGATAAATGTGCATTTTCAACTTTTTTAAGTTCTACCATTTAATCATTGTGTCCTCTCATGCCATTGTCTCTCGTTATCGGACTTTTGATTGTTACGTTATATCTGCAAACCTAAATTATCCTCTTTAATGGCTACTACGATTCAACTTTGATTCGCACTTATAATTCCTTAAATTAGCGACAAAATGAATAGACATATTTGTTTACTTAAATAAAGAAGCCGTTTTATTAAATACAAATTTTTTATCTGATCTTATACATTCTTTTATCTTGAATAATTATTCATTTAATGGCTAGTATATCATAAATATTGGTAATTTTCTGATAAAAACAAAATAATAGTAATTTGAAACAAGTAAATAGCTTCTGGAACAAACTTAATTTCGAATGATACGAAAATTTAAAAAATTTTAATTCATTTTTTTTACTTCTTGTTGTAACATTTAGTAATTATCCAGTCTGGAGATACATAAATAATAGTAGTAAAATTATTACGCCTAAATATGGATTGAATATTATAAAAGTCAGTACCTTATGCAGGTGAAGTTTTAAAAAAGTAATAATGTTGTATAAATGTAAAAAAAATTCTCCCTAAAGAATGCTATATCTATGCAGACCATGTGATTTTGCAAACGATCAATTATGAAGAAATATACTTGGAAATTGAACTCAAGGATATATCGTATTATTATAGCGCAAAAGTTCAAAAACCTAAGGGAATTACAAATCTATAGGTAATTTTTTTAATTGCAGACTTAGTGAAAATCGTGTAGCAGCATTAAAGCAAATAAAAAAAATAATATTTTATTTGGAAATAGAACTTTTAAGTAAAAAAAGGAATTTCTTAAGAAACGCGTTCTTGATCTTAACATAATTTCAAAACTGTGCAAAATCACGCTAATGTGCATAATTTGGTAACTATCGTGGGGAAGTAAAAATTGTCCGAGGTGCTCATTGCTGATTCTAAGCGCACACTATATACACTGAAACGTTTTCTGGACGCAATATATATATATCTTATCGCTATTAAATCTCTTCATTGAATTCGATTTCGTTGTATGTATATAATAGAATTACAGCTCGTTGAAATTTTATTCACGAGTAGTTTTGTACGTGGATGTACTTGATTGAATTTGAAATTATGGTGAGCACTTTTAAAATTTAGTGACATTATAATATTAACCTATCGCATTTGAAGTTACGGCAAACTCATAAATCTTTATTATGTATTAACAGTTAATCAATAAAGACGCTTTTTAAATAGAATAGTAATTTAAAATATTATTAAAATAGCGAAATATGTTATACTAGAATATAAAAATAGAAATTAAAAGAATTATTAAAGTTACTGAAACAATTTATTTTGGATTACGAATTTTCGTAACATTTAAACAATGTAAGAATTTAATTTAAAAACATATTACTTTTGTATTCAAAAATTTTAATACGACTAAATAATCTCCTATCTTATTAAAGAATGAAAGAACTAAAGGCATACCTTAGATTCCATGAATATCTTTTTTACTATTACAATATAAACAAAACTTTAAATATATATTTATAAATTATAAACACTTATGCAAAAGTTAATGAATAAAATTAATTCGTATCTTCTTTTATAATTTACTAAACACGCGTAGAGTAAAAATATTTTTTAATCATATTTATTTAATATATAGATATAATTATATTTATATTGAAAATATTGATTGTTCATTTAGTTTATTGTTTATTTTAAGTTAACATGAAAGTTAATATAATATTCTTTTATTGAAACCAAAAAAACATAATCGCAATAACTCATTCTTCTTGATGATAAATTATTATTTTTTTAAATTGTATTGTCTAAAAAGAATAAGTTATGAAAATAAGTAAAAAAATAATTTACGAGTTAGAAGAATGAATTTTCATTACTAAAACTTTTGTTCAGTAAATGTATTTTATAGTTTCAACGTTGTTTTCGTGAAGTGTGATAGAAATCATTTAAACTTTAAAATTATTATTTTAATTTTAAATCAACTCTAATTAAACAATAAACAAATAAATATACAAATCGAAAAAAACCATAAGTTCAATTTAAAGTCATTAAATACTCTACACCTTGATTGTTACGTCGTGACCCGTAAAAACTCAGATACAGCGTATATCATCATTTGTACTCTTGCGTCAAACGATAATGATGTTTTAAAAGAGGATGGATTATGTTAGATATTAGAGAGTAGAGACAAATATACAATTTTTATATATGACTGATCGATGAGAACTTATATTATGCTTAAAATTTTTTATCTAAAAGCGATTGTAAATAATTGATTAAACAAGTTATTATCACTATACAAGTATTAAATGTCCTTTACCGTACCTATACGAACAAAGAAAGAGACCTCGAGGCAAGGCGCGTGCAATTTTCACCAGTGCCCGTGAATTTGTGACGGTACCCGAAGGTAACTTAATAGACTGCAGTTCAACTGGTCTAAGACACTTGCACTCCAATGCATAATTGACATTAATCTCAATTACGTACTTTTTGTCTACGACTGACCGAGCCTTTCAATTAACTGCGATATAATATGCCGATAAGAGCTGAAATTCACCATTTTCTTTTCCTATTTTGATATCATTAATATGGTATTTATATTATCGTTATACTTTACGTAACCAGCAATAACCAGCAAGCCGCTATATTTCAAGATGATTTAAAGAAAAATTGAAATTAAAAATAATTATAATTACATGATTTATCTATTCTTGAAGCAATAACGATAAAGCTAATATTCAGCGTTACATAAAGTTGCCGGAAAACATAAAATAAATTTAAATAACCATAGGAAATTATTAGTGAAGAAGTGTCAAATAATTATCGTTATTATACATTTCAATAATCGAACCTTAAACTATGACATTTCGAATTATTGAGTGCATAAAAAATTGTTACAACGATAGAGAGTAAAACCTGTATAAAACTGTCTCCACGTTAAATTTAAATTACATTTTTAACACAAAGAGCACATTGTGATTAATCATGCATCAGCATGCGCCTTTATGTGAAAAGGAGAGAAAGATAAGGAAAATAAAGTAAAGTAACACCCACCAAGACACGCAACTTGACGTTTCCTTGTCAATTCAGTATCAAAACAGCAGCTTACGACCTTTTCGTCGAGTTTTGTACATCCCCAGAATTTTTAAAGTAATCTTTACAAACTTTTATTATCACTAGTTTTACCTCACTTGCAAAATGTATAAAAATATGACACAAACTTTAACCATTAAACAATTGTAGGGTATTTTTACAACTGTAAAAAAGTAAAATCTTTTAACGTCACTTAATTTTTACCAACGAAATACGAATTCTGCTAGAATTGGAAATCTACACGGAACGAGTCGCCGCGCGAAACTGACATTTTAAAGTAACTGCAGCAGTTTGACCGCCGTTTCGGAATTCCCCCACTTTAGAAGACGTATACGCGCGCACACTTACACATGCACACACAGACGCACATTCACATACAAATAAATATATGTAAATGTATATATATTTGTGCGTGTACTATACTTTTTAGCTTCCACATCAAGCTGATAAATCGCCATGACGCATACTGACTGTAAACTCGATTTTTCAGTTGAATATATTTGAAGGTTTTAATTTCAGAGTGATTAAAATTATTCTCTTTAGTTTTAATTTAATGTTTATATTATTCAATTCTTAAAACGTCCATCGAACCAGATTTTGAATCGTCTTTAAGAAGTGTAATTACTATTTTTTTTATTAAAACACATTGAGATAAACGCGCACATGAGTGTTAAACATTTTTTCATATTTTCAACTTTATGATGTTCAAGATAAAAATTATGAGTAATAAAACATTTTTTCTTAATTATTGTAGTTCTAAAGCTGCATACAAGATAATTTTTATAACTACTATATGCAATATACATTCTTTTTACGTTACATATATTTAATACAAATTGGATTAATTTTATTAACATTATTTTGATTATACTAAAGTTTATTAAACATTCTTGGAAAAATTAAAAAAATTAAAATTAAAAGAATAGCTGAAAATCATTTAACTTATTGCATATTTATTTGAATTAAAATGAATTATAACTTAAATAGAATTTAAGATAGAATGAAAACTATAGTTGCATTTAGCGAAATTTAGTTTATACAAGATACAATTATAAAGAATACGTCAACATCCTGTATTTTTCTAATTTTGGATAATAAACATTTATTTATGGTTGATTCTAAAATTTCTATCACTCAAAAAATTTAAGTTAACAATTCTTAGCAAAGACTCCAAGCGATTTTTTCCTTGAGCGTTTGGCATTCTAAAGTTTGTTTTAAGATGGAATGTTATCATATTGAGGATTGTATTACATTATTAAGAATCATGCCAAAGATTAAGATTGCAATAGAATTAAGCATTATATTTTTTTGAAATTCTTTCTTTTTCTAAATTTATTTTATTTATTTTTATTCAGACTAATTAAACGTAAGTTTTTAACAACAATAATTATGCCTACAAACTTGTTTGTTTTTCTATTTATAAAAGAATTTACCGTTACTTTTTCCACAATGTAATTGTAGCGTAAATAGAAAATATGTATAAATTTAAGAAAGTAAAAATTTCTATACTAAAATGTGCATGATAATGATTGTAAATCGAACATGCATTTATAGTTATTTTTAAAAATTTGTATTGCAGAAATTTGCACTATAGTTACACTATTACAATTTAAAATTCAATTCTAGATTCAAATAATAATAAATGATTAATAATTTCAATATCTGAACTTTATAACAACAGTAGGATGATTAAATTTCATTATTTACATTTTGTACAAAGTTTTACTTTTATTGTTATAAAATACATTTATATATTTGAAATTCTTCCATACTAAACAATATAATTTATTAATATCATCCGCAAAAGAGCCTAAGTTAAAAATTTAACTTTTAACAATTTTATACTCATAAATTAGATATATTGCGACACTAGTTAATGTACAAAAAAATAAGATTAAAATTAACACTTTTAAAAGTTAATTTATTTTTGCATCTTGAAAACGTCAAAGTCATCTCAATTAAAAGCTTGCTTTGAAAACTTGTTTTAATAAATCTAATAACAACAATAAAAATTATAACTATTATGTATATTTTTTACAATTATTTGTTTTTAAAGAATCATAGTGCAAATAATCAAGCTCATTTGAAAATCAATCAAAAATTGTAACTTAAAGTATTAAGCTGAGTAAGTAAATTAATTTAGTTAATTTAAATTATATAATGGCAATATTCTAATTACAATATTAAATTATATATTTTATAGCAATTAAGTCAATAATATTAATTTTAGTTTTCAATATTTTCTTTCCTAGTATAGGTTGATAACGTATTCAAAAAGTTCTTTACAGACTTTAATATTATTTTTTGTACTCTTCTTGGCTGAAATTCCGGTATTTTTTATTTAATATCCTTGTACTACTAAGTTACCTTAACAAGGTTACACACAATGTTAAAAATAAGAATTTATATGTAGTGAATTTTTTTAATTGTAATAAAAAAAGTTAAGCTCTTTTAATTCTTTTTCCACTTTGTAATATTATTTTATGTTATTTATTTTTTTTTCAAATATTTAGTTATAATAAATTTTTTAATATTTTTTATACATGATGCTTTTAAAATAACAAGAGATTTATATGCAATTCACAAAATAGCCGAAATATAAAGACTAAATTTCTAATATTTTGCCACATTTCGATTCTGATAATATTTATATATTTGGATCAATGCGATATTTCGAGTTTAAATGTGAAAATAGAATAGGAATATAATATTAAAAACTGTAACGTTATTTTTGAAAATTTTTACAAAATATGTTGCTAAAATAATAAGCATTAATATTTTAAAATAAAAGATTGATAAAAAGATTGCAGCAAAAGTTTATCTTACTTTGCATTACAATTAAATTTTCAAACTGGATAAAATGTAGATCACTGTTAGATGCTATTGAATTGTTGTGACTTACAAGTATGAATATGAGTTAATTAAGGATATTTAATATTAAAATGTCCAAGATAAGTTTTATTGGAGAAATTTGAAAAATAAAAAAATTTTAAGATTACTAATTAATTAAAAAGGAATATAATTGAGCTTTTTTCCAAAACGGTTTAATGACTCATTTAAAATAAATTGAAACATATACTATTAAAAAAATGTAATTTACAGGTGATCGAACTAGAATCATACACAAAGCTTTGATTTGTAAATAAGCTCTCATTCCCTTATTTATCTTGTATTGATTTAATTTAATTAAACAATAATATTGATTCTACTTAATTATTATCATAACTTAGTACTTGTCGAAAGTTTAACTAATTCATCCCTAACAGCACCAAACGTTTTTTAGACGGCTAAAACATGGCTTATAAATTAAATGGCTTATCCAACTTAGTTTGAGTATTGAACAGAGCGGTTAAGTTTAAGCTCTTAATTAATTCATGCAACAAAGATGACTTTCTATTACCCCTATAAATTCGTAAAAAGGATTAAAAGCCTCTGGAATAGATATCATACAAAATTTAAACTTTATGGATATGTTTAATAAAGCTAAATTTTTTAAATGAAATAATTATTTATTCCTCTTTATTTCTAAAATTCGTTAAACTTATGAAAATACTTCAAGTTCCTATTTTTTATAATTATTACATAGTCAACCTTTTCAGATATCTCTTAATCTCGCGAAATTCGAGGCCTTGGCTCTCTTAGGCCCCCTTCTTTCTTTAGCTGTCCAAAAAGATTAAGAGAGGTCACGAACAACTAAATTATACGAATTTTGCTTAATATTATTAGTGTATATACACTCTATTTACAACTGCATGCAACTGTAAAAAATCTCGTGATGAATTATTGAAATAATTTACATAGATGAATTTTGCTAAGGTTATAATGGTAAACAAATAATGAATATTAATAATCAGATGTAATTTTTGGAATTCTTCCACTTTTATATAATGAATGATAGATTTTGCAATATATTGCAGATGACCTATATGGGACTCGTTTTCCAAATATTTCTTCTTGTTGCCAAAATACTAGGATTGGCTCTATACTTTAAATTCACGCTAAATGCTAATTTAAAAACGAATTCAACTGACTCTCTCTCTCTCTCTCTCAGTATGTAAATATTTTTCATCTGAAGAAAGTAGAAATACATTTGGTATTACTTTTTTTAAATTATAGCTTTGAATTTATTAATTTTAAGAATCTAAAGGATTTTCATTTTTATTAAAAATAATATATTTACTAATGGTTTATCTGATTAATTTAAATAAAAATACGTAATGTAATAAGAAACTGAATAAATTAATATTGGATGATAATAAAATCAATGTAATAATCTATATAATATAACAAATTAATAATAATATAATCTAATATAATAGATTAAATTTCGTATAAATTAATGTACCGTCAATCTTTTAAATTTAATATTAAGAAAATTTGTGAAAGGTTCTGATGCAACTTTATTGCAATATTACAACTCGTCCTTTACAGTGCATTAACAGTAAGCGTATATCGTCGCTGCTAACGAAGACTAGTGCTTTTCAAAAACTGCCTGTTTTCAATTTGTTATTTGGGACTTAAAAAAAAATAAGTTTTTCATTAATACATTAAAGATACAATCTTGATATTATATATTTAAAGGTCTTTGATAAGTTAAAATCACTTAGAGTATCTGTTAATGAGAGTTGAAAATCGGTAGTGTTTGAAACGTACTATTAGTCTTCGTTAGGAACGACGATATGTACTAATATAGGATTATGATACATTTAGATTTGAAAAGAATCTTTTTAAAATTATAAATTCTTATAATTTATCAGAGAATTTCTAGATCTAAGGAAAAATCTGTCCCATACGAACATCAAAACTCCATAATTTATAAATTATAATATATTGACGTAAATAATTATATTGAAATTTGAGGAAAAAATTAAAAAAACGATTAATTAAAAAGTAAGAATGGAGTAGCTTAATTTCTTAGAGTATGTCGAATAGAGCGCTAACGTAAGACGAAGATTATTTTCTCTTTCTAACAATTATGTACCTCTTAATAATTGACCGATTCACAAAGGGGAATCAGATTTCACATTTTTTCTGATTACGTCGAAATGCAAAATGCAAAAGCGCATTATACAAGCAGAGAAGCAAGCAGCGGTATTCTTTGCCAGCCATGCGAACACTCTCATTAGATCAACCTTGATCCACCCTGCGATCTCGCTGTTTTATCAAATCATCATTGTCATAATGCTCTTCTACCTATTGGATCAACCTTGATTCAGCAGCTACCGGCACGTGACATATCGCCGGCGTCACCGTTCATCCTACACAGGTAATACCAAATTCATACCTTTATTTATTATTACTGTTATTATTATTAATCTACGGTATTGTATATACTTTATCTTTTAAATTCGATGTAATAATTTACATTCTAAAATGCTGCGTTATTTATTTTTATAAATCATTGTAATAATGATCGGAACACCCCCGTTTCGATGTATGTACATACTTTCATCAAGAAATCGCTCAATTTAATTACAAGTGATATGAATTTGACACAATATTTAAGTATAATCAGCGGGCTTTATTTTTTATTGTAATTTCCTGCAAAATTCGAACCAGATTTTGAACAAAAATTAGAAACAAATCTTTCTTTTCGAGTTCATTTAGTCAATATGAAAAAATATAATTACTTTTTGACTTTCATAAAACATTTTTTTTTGCTTTTAAATTTAAATTAATTACATAGAATGTAATTTACAATGCGTACATTTTTTTTTGCTTTTAAATTTAAATTAATTACATAGAATGTAATTTACAATGCGTAAATTTTTCAAATTACAGCTGCAAGTGCTTTTTATACTAACAGTATTGCATGAAAGCCTTAGAATATAAACTAAGTTTCTCATAAGATTAAAAAAATTGAATATTAGCCTATTTTTATTACTTAAAATTAAATATTTTACAAAGATTAATCTAAGAAGCTGTGACTCTAACTCGTAGTATTTTTTTTATATCGATAAAAGAATAATAATAACAAATAAGTAGGTAAGATAATAATCAATTACTGAATAAATAATTAAATAACTAATAGTAATAACATAAAATTATTTCTTATTACTGTTAATCATTTTATATCTTAAACT
>JAPYZA010010841.1:0-11588 GCA_030522685.1 Eupelmus azureus | reverse complement strand
TAAGAGTTTGGGACGAGAAAAGGATCGGTAGACGCGCCTATCAAAAATTGATTTAGAAAAATTTTTTTTTCAATCTCAGGATGTTATTTATTTATATTTTTAATTTACGCCTAGATATCGTAATTTTCTCGTGGAGAGCTTTTCTGGATCACAGAGTCATTTGATTGTGTCGACGGACGCAGTAACATTTGTAGTTCCTCGGGATCTAACTTTACATCCATTCAAAATCCGCTTTTGCTGTTTCGTTTAGAAAAGTTTGTAGTTTTTTTCGTTTTATTATATGCGAATTGTTATTTGACACGAAAAAATATATAGGTGAGCAAAAATGGTGTATACAAATATTTGATGTATACCGCCTTTATTTACTGTCGCTAATTTTATACACTCGGATAAATATGTAATATAAATATTGTAAACTAAAGCTAAATTAATAATTGTACTTTTTGTCTTATCGAGTGAAAAGCCTTTGAAGTTTTAATTTTTAAACAAATCTGTAACAATCTGGACAGAACAATTAGGTAATGCTTCCAATGCAATCACTTAAACTTTTCGTGACGCGATTCTCATGCCGCAACTCTAATACAATTGGCAATTCCTTTTTCCACATACTCACCTCAGAATACTCTCCGAGTGTAACAATTTATGCACGTATATAAAACAGACTTCGAGCGACTAGCAGCCGATTCGGCGTCATTCGGCGCCGATCGTCCAAGTACTTCCCCGATTGTTTTTAAATATTTGTTGGAGCGCTCGGCGTCGCTATATTCCCGATCGGCTGCCAGCCGCTGAAAATTCCCGCGTGTTTATACAGTTTGCACCTGGCGTCGCTTTCTATCGACTTTTTTTTGGCACTCGGAGATGTTGGTTAATTAGATTTCGCGCATATACATAACGGAATCGTACAAAACGCTTCTCGCCTTCGCCACACGTATATTATTATATTGATCCACGGAACTTTGAGTTGGTACGATGCGATAATCGAGAGTGTGTGTGTGTTTGTGTGTGGGTGTGTGAGTACATGTGTGTGTACATGTCCAAAATTATCGATTTCGAAATTGTGCGTCTTCTCGTAGAGAAAGATATAGAATGCGAAGAACGAAAAACGACGGTGAAAAGACGAGAGATTACATATTTATTTATTCTAGAGTCGAAAATCCGAAGCGTGATTGAAATATATATAATATATATTCGTATATTTTTATCTTTCGTAAAAGTGTCTTTTTGGCTTAAAGAGAACGTTTAAGAGGCACTCTGCTCAAAAGCAAAGGGAAAGATCCTTAAGTTTTAAAGTTTATAATACAGTACGTATATATTTATATATGTATTAATGCTTACTTCGTAATTATGTATATATGTATAATAAGTATATATATATATATATATTTTTCTCGGAAAAAGGTTTATCCCTAGAGGTAATCGTCAAAATATATTTATAAAACGCCGCTTTCGCTATATATGTATAATAATATTAATGTATATAGGATCGCAACAGTGTACACGTTATAACATCTAGACTTTTTCGCGAAATTCGCCTCTTCCCTGCTTGCGCGCGCGCACACACCATTTTTTTATTGGTCTTTAATTAAATACACGTATAATCACGACATTTCAAGCGGAAGCCGGCTAAATCAGGCGCGAAAAAGCGCGACGCTATCCGATCTCGAAACGGAAACCTTCCCCTAATTTCCTTTCGGTACCGGATTGGTTTTTTGTTTTTTTTTAATAACTGTGCGGAGAAAAGAAAATTTTCATCGCCTCTTATACTTTCGCGTACATTCATATATAGTACCGATAAACACGGTTAAAAAGTGTTCGAATCGATCGTTCTCTGCTTTAACGTATCGATGTATTCGAAGATTTGAATAACTAGGTATTTTTAGTGGCGCTGTGTGTGTATGTGTGTCCGTGTGTGGGTGTGCGAGTCAATTTAATTTGTTTCGCGAGTTTCAATAACTCCCGTGCACGCTTTTTATCTATAATGCATATTATATATTCAAACGTACTTCTAAAAACTTTTTTAAGCTTAATCTTTCATTCATTTTTTTTTTTGTTTGTCTTTTTTCCTCGAGCAATGGTATCGCGAAAGCGTAAGTAGATTCTGCAAAAAGCCTTCTTACTTCGAAATAATTCATAAGTAACTTTTTAAGTGGATATCGGATATCTATACGTATCCATCTGTAGTTTTAATCTTTTCAATTCGAAGTAAGTTAAACTTTGGACAGAAGGATCAGAGCCTTAGCTTCCATGCGTCCCATTTCTCGATTACGTTTTTTTATTATTTCGCAAGCATACTTCCTTGCCGTTTTACTTTTAGAAGATTATGTTCGGTAAAGTTACATTATTATACGTTAGAATAACCCTAAGCGAGTTCGAGGATCGCGCTCGCGCGATCTACCCCTTAAATAGCGTACGTAATCACAGAGTAGCGCAACGACCACTATAGGTATTTTCATCACTATAGTTTCCATTCGACAGATAAACTACAAACCTAGTTCTTTTTTTTTTCTCATGTAATATATTTTACACAATTTCAGTGATAATAACAAAAATTAAAGATAGTAACAGTTAATAATGTCATTGGTAATCGTAATGCAAATATATATATGGATATTTAACTTTGTATATATTTTCCTTTATTTATCTTTCTTTAAATCGATACACGCTAAGTTAATTCGCTCGTTATATGTATATATGTATAATGTTCTCAATAATATATATATATCTCTTATGTATACATAATATAACTTTATTAATTTTTACTTGTTATGTATAGGTGATATTTTTTTATTAACTAGTTTATCTTTATGTACTGATAGCATAGGCACCGAATTGCATAGAGACGTAAAATGACGGTCGTGATTAGCTTTTTTCTTTTCTTTCTTGTTATAAATGTTATTGTTATATATGTTAGCAATTATTATTCTGGACAGTCTGAGAAAAAGTGGTGCGGATTAACGAAACTTCCCTTCATATTATCTTTAGTGTAACTTTTTTTTTCCACATACACGGCTAATTTTTTTTCCTCCACCCTTAACCTTCAAAGATTTATAATTGTATAAATTTTTGCGCTTTTTTTTTGATTCCACGAAGAAGCGACAGTTGAACATTTTTCTTCGAGAATGATTATCGGCTTTCTCTATAAGGATTCATTTATAGGTATATGTAAGTTTGTCATACGAGATTATCATTAAAGACGGCGTTGCGTTTGATTGATTTGAAAATGTGGCAATTATAATTCTTTTTCCTTTATACTTTATTTTCATGTATATTCGATCTCACGTGTTTTTCTCCATCGCGCGCTGTATCGACCTAACTTGCGCATATATACCCCAGTAACCGCATTATTATATGATTATCATTATTTTTATCTTTCTTTTTCTTTTTTCTGTGGTTATACATTTTTTTTATACAATATACTTCCAAGATGATCGATTCGCAAAACACTTTCATCTGGTCCCTTTCGTGTGGCTTTTATTCTGCACTATCGAGCCTCTTTTGCTCGATTTGATCGGCCCTGTTGCTTTATATATTCGCTCCTTGTGTTGGTCTCATGTTCAATCGATCAAAATTTCAATTTAAACATTCTTATCGTAATACTACGCAATTTTATCTTTACTTTAATGATAATAAGATTGTTTTTTATTATATTCTCTTTAATGTTTGACAAAAGATATTATTAAAAATGAAAATTGAAATTAAAAGTTTTCGTCATTGTAAAGTTCTGTATCAATCATTTTGAACACTTCATCAATTGCAAGCAATTTTGAATAACACATTGAGAACTGCAAATATCAGCTAATAGAAAGTATGCATTGTAGAAGTATAAATACATTTTAACCTTTATGGATTGTTAAGCTAAATCTATTTTCTTAAAACGATGGAGACTGATTACACGCAATAATTCATTCAAAGAATTAATTAATATTTAATTTGGTGTTGATCGGACAGATACTTGATACCTATGATAAAGTATATATAACAAAGAAAAATCATACAGCTACTATACATATTCGATTTCGTATAGTTTTACTCGATGCTTATTTTCGCTTTTAATTAATTCAACTTTTTATATTTTCTACGCCGTGATCGCGAAATTTGCGCGACTGTCCCGGAAAAATAAAAAAAAAATTGTACAGTCGCGCGATATAATAAGATGCTTCATTATCTCAAGAATCTACCAGTGAATCTTTTTCTTTTCTAATGAGCTACTGCTTTTTTTATATCTTTTCCTATTAGATGAGATTCTCGCGAGTCGATGAAGCGCGCGTTGATTTAAATATCGACGATTCGTCGCGAAAGTATACATTATACATTAAGCGCATTTTTCTTTATAATATACGTATAAGTATTAATTTCTAGGTATAGATTCGTCCAAGAAAAGTGGAAAAAGCGCATCGTCGTTTAGAGGCGACACTGCATTTATTATTACATGTATATAATTTTTGGTTGTCCGATCTCGCACGACTAATCGTAGTATTTATCTAAATTCTAAGTTTGGATACACGGAAAAAGTTTCTCGTATCGCCCTTTTTTTTAATTATTATATATATACAATGAATAAAGTATAAAAATCGATTTCGTGATTGTTCAAACGAGCAATGATTTTTTTAGAACAATTATACGTTAACAAGAAATTATCTGCTAGAAATACTAATAGCATCATTGTCAACAATTGTTGAAAGTGAAAAAATGTCTTTTCGTTTTTACAAAATAACTGAAGAAATAAACATTTCAACAAAATGTCGTATAACATTTGCTTATTTCTTAAAACGGAAAAAGTCAATAAGGTACACCGAATAAGAGAAAAACTTTATTGACACAAGAAGATTCTTCCGTGTCGCGTTATGCTCTATATATAAATATACTTATTAATCATCGAGAGTAAGAAAAGGTTTTGTTTGGTCTAAGCGTCAGTTTCCTTAAATCCTTTAAATGCAAGAATACGAATTATTATTATACTTATTTTTTCCTCCTCATCTTCATCGCCGCTCATAGAACTGTATACAAGCATTACATGTATAATATGTACGTATAGAACGTTTCTCTCGCGCGGCGGCCGGTCGCCCAATTTAACAAAGAGTCGAGAGAGTTGATGAACACGCTTATTAAGCTGCGGCTGTCGGCGTCGGCAAGCCTTAAGACTTGTCCTCGAGTATCTCGACGGTGACGTTCTCGAGGACCGGCTCGCTGCCGAGGCTATTCTGGTGCTGGTGCTGCTGCTGGTGGTGGTGCTGGTGGTGCTGGTGATGATGATTGCTGCCCGGCGGCGAGGAGGACTTGTTGTTGGAGGCGGCGGGTTTGCCTGCTGCGGCCGCGACGGCCGAGGTGTTGCCGCTACTGCCGCGGCTGCCGCGCCTCGAGCCGGTCCGCGAGCCTGGCGACAAGGGCGTGCAATTCTCCGTTATTCGGGTATCTTGTACCGGAGCGAAAGCGAGCGATCCGCGCTTTCCTTTGTCGGTAGTCAAAAGGATTTTCTCGTCTGACAGAGAGGATACAAGAGATCATGAATAAGCACTGTTATTTATGCATACAATACCTAGCGTTATGTTTTTTTTTTTTCTATTTTTTTGCTTTTTCGTTTCTATTGATTTAGTGGTTTGGTTATAATTGGTCTTGATCTTGGTGCGGGATTGGTTTGATTTTTTTTTTGCTAAGTATTGGCTATGCGTCAACATTTAGTTTGGTGAAGGTGACATTTATGCGGGGCGCTCGAGTTGTAACGTTATATGTTTTATTTTTATTTGGAATTGATGGTACCTCTTTACAACGTCGTTGCGACACTCGTTGGTAACAGACTTTGGTTGGCTGCAAAAAATTTTTCATCATGTAGAGTAGAGATAGCTCGAGAAAGTTTTTTTTAGATAGTACAGATAGACTTGAAGAAGATTTGAAGCTTAGACGTTAGTAACTCGCGCAGAAGGGTTCGTTAGATTTAGTTTCATTTTTATTAAGTTGTGAAGGAAAATTTTCTAATGATTTGAAAAAAAGTGTATATAGAAGTAAGACATTGAGATTTTGAAAGATAACAAGTTCAAATTAACAAGAAAATCAATAAATAAAATAGATAATCAGAGATAGAGTTGTGCTTCCAATTGCTTTCTTTTTAATAAAAATTTGTTTTACTGTGTTTAAAATAATTACATTATATTACATTATTTAAGATCAAAAGATAATATTTTTGTAAAAAGGTATATTGATTAACATATAACGTTAAACAGTTTTACTTAATAAAAACATTGAAAAATAAACATTAAAAACAGTTCCATAAACTTTAAAAGGAATGTGTTAATTATAATATTTTTCATTTATTAAAAGTCATTTTATTATATAAAAAATATTTTCTCTTGCATAATTCAACATACAATATCTATTTACTTTAATAATTAACACATTCACTTTCACTGGTAATACACATTCAGTTATTACTGTAAATATAGTGAATTTTAAAAATAAATAAACATCATTAATATAAAGCATATTTGTGTATTTTACAGCCAATTTTCTAAAATAAACAAATTAAAAGCATTGAAGTTGCTTATAAATTTGAAATATATAATAAAAATAATATTTTGAGAAAAGCTTAATAACGCTAAAGTGTTAATAGTAAAGAGTAAGCTTAATTCCGTAACTGAGAGTTTCCAGCATAGCTACGATCTTTAAAATAAGATATTGATTTTAAAAATGGTCGTTAAAAACTTTCCACGCGGAAATAATAAAAGTAAATACATTTTGTAGTTTAAAAGAGAAGTTAGTTTAAAGGTCAGAATTTTTCACAAAATACACAGTTATTAAAATTTATTGAAATTAATTCTATTTTTAAAACTTTAAGTAGTACTTCTCTTTAAAGTTTCTTTAATTATAAAGTAAATGTTTTGTTTCTATTAAAAAACTTTGAATGAAAATAAAAACTATTTATGTAACAAAAAATAAAAACTTTGCTGAACTTACTTTCTGAAATATCAACGCTGCGTAAAAATATATAATCAAAAATAACTCTGCTTTTCCCTAGAAATTATGGGACTATTTTTAATAATTTGACTGATTTTAATATTTGGTTCGGGTACATTCATCAAAGCTGTAAAAAAATTTTGAATTTGACATGTACTAACAAAAAGAATACTCCACCGTCGAATCACGTATTTCAATAAAACTTTGCAAAATAAATTATTGGTCTAAAATATGTGATACGTATCCTGACATTTTACTGAATGGGCCCTAGTGTCTCAAATATGGCCCGTTTAAGGACAACTGGCCCATAAACCAAGGCTCAACTTAAATCCTTATAATTTGGTCAATAAATGTATTCGGGCGCTATTTGAACATCCAATTTAAAGTTTTATAAAAAGTTACGAAAAATCAAGCAAGATTTTTCAATTTTATAAGGGCTTAAATGTACTTATTGCTTGCATTTTTAATTGGTTTTCCAAATAATTCTCTACTACAAATCTTAATTAAATTGTAAGGATTTAAGTCAAACCATGTTTTTGGGGCCGTTATGCTAAAATGGACCACGTTTGGGAGCGCAGGACCCATTCAGTAAAATTTCGGGATACGTGTAAAATATTTTAGACATAAGAATCATTACGTAAAATTTCATAAAAATCGGTGACCCAAAGATGTGGTACTCTTTGTAAGTAAGCTCATTTTACATTTTCACATCAGTTGTTACTTAAACAACTTTCCATTTACGAAAATCCTTTTAGTTTCGACAAAGAAGCAAAAGCAAGCGCTGCTAGTAAGCTATTCTCTATGTACATACATTGCAGTGAAATTAATATTTTTTTGCTCGGCATTGATTATTGATATTAATTTTTCAAGCACTTATTGTCAAAGCTGCAAAAACTTATTGCACTACTACATTTAAAAAATTATGTGCAAATTCTCTCTGGTTGAATGATGTCTGCGTGCAAAATGCATTTAACCTGTACGTAATTAGTATCGTGAACACAGGTGTATTTTTTTTATAACTGATGATAGGTATCACATTTCCTCTATTGTAAGATGTAATTATGTGCATCTGGAATGTCATTCTCGCACGCAAACATTCGGTTCTTCCATTTATGAGCATAATTTTTTGATCAATAAAAATGTAATAACGTTCTTACTATAATTGAGTTTTGCATTCATCAAAAGAAATATTATTTTGAAGAACAATATATGAACATTTTTCATTAAAATATTGTTTTTGAAGAAATAAGTGCATAGATCATGTGATATGTAAAAAAATTTAAAAAAGATTTTAGAGCTTCTTATTGTTTTATACAAAGATTTAAATAAATATTTTAATTAAAGTATGTATTTTTTCTCAGTAATCAGTTTAAAACTATCGAAAATGTTCACATATTTATCTATAATAATTATTTCAAAATCTAAATTTAAAACATTTTTTACAATAAATACTCATGCAGAAAGTTAAAGCAAATATCAACGATTCTACTACAATCTTCTAAATGCTGCTTATTAAAACAATGGTTAGTTACAAAAAAAAAAGAAAAAAAAAACATTAAAAGTTTTCAACAGGAAACACACTTACAAAAATGTATTTATGAATAATGTAGAGTTTAAGATACATGCATACACGCGTGGAAGCAAACAAAGTAAAGGCTAAAATATCTTTCAAATTGTTAATTTACATTTATAAAAAACTTTCCCATCATCTAGTGACATAGAATTTTCATAATTTTAGCATTACATCTTTTGAAAGATAAATCCACAAGTCAAATTTTTTAAAAAGCAAACACCATTTCCGCGGGAACGAGCATCTGCTCTTGTGTCAGTAACGCTCACTTTATTTCCTGATGTCAACGCAGCGATTTCAAATATTTCTTTCTTATGCGCGTCCTCGCGTGTATAAAGACGACGACGCTCTTTTCACAAGGCGAGGCTGTCGTCGTCGTAAGCGTAAAAAAAAAGAGAGCGCACCCGACAATGCAATCGTACGGAGCTTGCAAACGTGCGAGAGGAAAAAAAAATAGAGTAGGAGAAAAGGAAATATAATAACGCAAGGGCATAGTGGGATAAGGAGAAAAAAGCGAGCTGTTATTTTATATACGAGCGTGCGGAGGCTCGAAGCAGTTTGAATGTGGGAGTGTGAGCGTGTGTGAGAGCGCGTTTTGCATAAAAGCAAGCTGCAAGAGAGAGAGAAAGAGAGAGAGAGAGAGAGAGAGAGAGAGAGTTAATTACGAGGAAATGTAATTATGAGAACGTCAACTTGTGTATAGGAGCGGTTATCTCTCCTACGCGTCCTTGCAAATATCTGCTTTTATATTTTTGTTTTTGTATATGCACGTTGTCGGAGTCATTTTGGCTGTTTTATGATTTTTTTTATTTATTAATTTGTGTATTTATTACAATTTTTAAATTCTTAGGAAAATATGTTCTTACAAATCCATCATTTTATTTCATTCGAACTGTGTAACATTTTTTTGATTTTAAAAAAATATTCTGTATTGAAGTTTTCTTCATTCAGACGCAGATCTTTATAATTAGTAGGTTTAGCATATAACTTTTCTTACCGTATTTTTGCTTGCATGTAAAATATGGTGTATTCAAATAAAAAAAAAAAAAAATCTTTTTGATATAGTATCGGAAGCCAAAATGACTCTAGTGCCAGTGAAATTTTTTAGTTTGTGAATCAAAAAGACAGTTAAAAAATGTGAACATTAAAATTTAAAAATGACCATGACATATAGATATAGATAGGTTAAAAGTGTCGAAGAAAATGATGAAGAATGAAACGAAAAAAGTCAATGATATGGATCACTTAACTATAGCAAGTGCAGTCCGTTTCGATAGACAGTCAATAATAGACAGTAGAATCTAGTTAGAATAGAATAGTACAGTACAGGAGTACCTACGTTAACATACTCATTTCTTAATCAAAAAAAGATAATATATATATATCGTAAGGATACAAAAGACTGATAGACTCGAGAAATTCTCAGCAATAGAGCGATCTTTAGTATAAAGTTGTAAAAAGTTAAACGAGTCAACAATAAAGAAAGTCTCTGTTCTCTTCTCTATTAAATGCATAGTAATCAACAAACATCATATATATACAGAAGATGTATATATAGATATGTACATATATATACATCATATCAACAACAAATTTACACGATCAAAGGATAATTAATCGAATCTTTAAGAGTATAAGGTCATATAGTAACAGTTCAAAACTTCGCTTGCTTAGTAAAGTGAATGAATAAAAACCCGTACGGTTCACTCGCTGAGAGTGTTTCGCACCTTGCGAGGCGTTAGGCGAGTGGGCCCGCAAGGATGCCATCGAGGGCTGCCTAGACGGGCCCCGGACGCTGGCGCGCGAGCCCCTGCGCTCCTGGCCGTGCAGCCGAGACGTTCATCAGCCGGGCGTTCGGCGTGTTGAAGATCGTACGGTTCTCCCGCCAGCGAGCTCTGGAAACAGGTGAGTGTATAGTGAGTATGTCGTGGGTGATAGCAGTAGTACGAGTCGAGAGTTGGTCGGGCTTGGCTACCAGTGATTGACACTTCTTTTTTCTATTCTGCCTTTTTGTTGGGAGGATTATAATGTGACTCGAATTTTATTGTAATACTATCTTAATAAGAATATATAATTTACTTGTAAATTGACTGGGAGTTAAAAAATTTACCTACAATATTAATTTTAAAACAATAACCACTTTTTTTTTAGAAGATTTTTAAGTAATTAAAAAGTGTGCTACACAATTTTTTATTATTTTAATAATTTGAAAAAAAAATAACAATTCTACGGCTTCCTAAATCAACCAAATAAGTTACGTATCGTGTTTTCAAGAAATCAAGATTTTAATGTTTAAACGTGTGCTCGAAATTAGACAAAATTATATCAAACATTTAACTAATTCATTTAGCTACTCAAATCGAAGTTGTTCGAAAAATTTAAGAACTGGATCGCATTGGACTTTTGTACGATTTTCGTTATTAATGTTATTCAATTAATAAGAGTAATATGTTCAATAGCAACTATTATCAAGAAGTATTAGTAATTTATGAAAGCACACTTTATTTCAATTACTTTATTATTTGATCCAGTTATTACATTCCCCCCTTCATGTAATAACCGAAGAAATCCAATTTTCGTAATAATTCGTTCTAATGATAAAATTAACCGTTTTATATTGAAACTAATAGCCAAGATTAGGAGAAAACGAATTAAATCTAGGTAAATAAAAGCAATTAGAATTGTAGTTATTTAGATTATTATGAACTTTCAGATAAATCTATGGATTCCAAAAATGGCGTAAAATCTATTTAAAAAATAGACTTTGTTTTTAATCAGAAGTCACAGAATTATATTCGTTATAATTAGTTAACAGATTAAATAAAAGAAAATAATATATAAGATATGCTTCTTTTATTATGTGATGCAACGTATCCTTTTAATCTGTAAGATTTGATGAGTTAAACAATAACATATATAAATAATTTATCAGATTGTAAAATAAAAATCTTAAACGGGTACTGTATTTTTAAAATAATTTATAATTTATGATAATATTATTATTCTACAATAATTTTACTGTAAGATTTATGAAAATTGATAGTGTAGTAAAGTAAAATACATAATTCTA